>JARHVA010010518.1:0-160404 GCA_037957365.1 Torreya grandis | reverse complement strand
AAACCAATCCTAAAAGATCTCCCTATAATTTGGTCGTAGGATACATCCAAGCCTCCTCTTACATCTTGTGCATATTTTGGTTCCTCTTCAATAGTATATGGTACCCTAAAATAATTTATATAGGTTTGAATCACCTCAAAGGCAGTAAATATATATTTATCATATGTTGTACACTCTCATGTAGTGGCACAAAGTAATCTATGCTAATTTTAGATGGTGAAAATTATGTGTACACTAGACCTTATAGGATATTGAATAGTGTCTTAATAAGGATCCACAATAACTACCAACTATATCAAAAATACCAATTCACACAATACAATACCCAGTCGTTTTGAGCATTTCAATTCTAGCATTAATTAGCAAAGTCCTTATACCATGTCTAGTGGTACTCTAAGGGATTGAACTATGCTTAAGTGTTTGTTAGTATATTATGTGTTTATCATCCAAGCCATTTAATTATTGGTAGATTAAGATTCACATACTAATTCAACTTCTATAACCCATATTCATTATATTTTATCTTTTTAATATATTCATACACATATTTAATTTTATTTAACAATAAAAGAAGAAGATAGACAACCATATATATTATTGAAGAGTATTCCATGAACAAATCATATACATTGAAAAAAATACATTCTAATTCCTCTCTCTCTCTCTCTCTCTCTCTCTCTCTCTCTCTCTCTCTCTCTCTCTCTCTCTCTCTCTCTCTCTCTCTCTCTCTCTCTCTCTCTCTCTCTCTCTATCCATATATATTATTGAAGAGTATTCCATGAACAAATCATATACATTGAAAAAAAAATACATTCTAATTTCTCTCTCTCTCTCTCTCTCTCTCTCTCTCTCTCTCTCTCTCTCTCTCTCTCATCTCTCTCTCTCTCTCTCTCTCTCTCTCTCTCTCTCTCTCTCTCTCTCTCTCTCTCTCTTATTTATATATTATTTCATACAACTTATGCACACACACATATAACACATCTATATTATCGTATATAGTATTTTCCCTTGGGTTCATCCTTTATAGGTTATTTGCTCAAAAATTTAAAAAAAATAAAAATCATAAAGATTGCACATCGAGTAGTAAAAGAGATCACTAATTGTTCATTATTATTATAAATAAACACATATATATATTGTGTTTCATTCATGACTTGATGATAGAGTCATAATGCACAACTAACATGTTATTCTATGAAAGAGTAATCACAGAGTTAACTAAAAAAAATTATTTTTAGTAGCAATCAAGTGTTATTTATTCTCATAAATTTATAGATAAATAATGGGGGTCCCATGCAAATAAAAATTCATGTCTAATTACAAAATAAAAAATTGTTTTGTGAGAAGTAAAAATAAACTTAAAATATAATTTTATACCTTTAGATGATCATGTTTAGGTTTAAATTATTTTTAAAAATGAAAATAAGCTACTAGTAAGGCTTATGGCTATATGAAACTTTTTAGTATATTTATTTTTTATAAATTGGGTCTTAACCATGCCTAGTTACAAAACAAAAACTTGTTTTGTGAAAATTAAAAATAAACTTAAAATATAGTGTTCTACGTTTAGATGATCCTATTTAGGCTTGATATATTTTTAAAAATGACAATAACTTACTAGTATGGTTTACATATGTATGTGTGTACAATGAATTAAGATAGACCTAAAACTTATCATGTCTAATAGATCTAGACTTGAAGAAGGTAAATCAACTAAAACCCATTGGATACTTAGTTATAGTGGGGCATGACCAATTAGATCTGATAAACCTAGTTAGATGATCACTTAGCACAAAAAATCAATGGAGAGGGTTTAAAATCATCTATGTAATCAATACAATGCAATAACCCTAACTAGGTATCTTGATAATAATATAATTAATATAATCTAGTGTTACCAAAGATTGAAACATAAATATAGGGGAATGTTTAAAACAACACTAAAAGGAGTAAGGAACCATAGTAAGCAAATAGAGGCCTGGGTTACCTAGGGTGGAAAATGAAAATTTGTAATGAACTTATAAACACACTAAGTTTAAGTGTAGAGGAGAGTCAAATTAGTTATACATTCAAAAATACCAATTATTTAATATTTATCTACTAAATTAAAGAGCTACAATTATAAATACTTCCCTTCAATAGAACATGTGGAGGCTCAATATCTCCCTTTCCTAATGGTTTTTTCAAGAGGTTGTTTTGGTTGTAAGGATCATAATGTTTCAAATCACATCTAGGATGAAATACTTCTTATATTTGCATCCAAGAATCCATAAGACAATTTATTTCCCTTCAAGATAAGATCTAAAAAATGGCTTCTCCCAAATGGAGATGAAAGCAAAATTATGAGTAATAATAGTGAAAAATGGATTTTACTCCCTATTAGATTGAAATGAGACTTTTATTTATAGAGGTGAGTTGACCCTAAACCCTTATATAATTTTAACCAAATATATCAACTTACCTTGACATAGTTTAAAAATTATTGTTTACCCTAAAACTAGGTCAACCTAGGTTGACCTAGTTTCAAAGTGTGCACCATGACCTTTAGAACTATGTTGACCCAGGCCAACCTAGTTTGAATTTTAGTGGGAAGCAAAATACACTACATTTAACGAAGATAATAGAGTAAAAAAATGATAGGGATTGGCTTATTTAGGGGTTTTTTATGAGGAAGATTTCTCAGGAGATCAAGTAATCATGATTTTGTAATGGAGATAGGCATGATATATTTATAAAAAAATCTTACAAAGTACCAATGGTTTTCCCACTCCTTTCTCAGTGTACTCTTTAAGGTGTGTCCTCAAAGAGATTAAAAATTAATACGTTGATACAAGAGAGAAAAGGTCAATAAAAGATAAAGTTTTTAAAATATTATGTGTATACATATGCCCCACTAAAAACTCATCATGTGTTAATAGAGTGTAACATGGGATGATGCTTTGAAAAAGAATATACAAACACACTAACTAAGCTAACAAATTATATTATAAAGTGTAAAATGAGTGAAAGTAAATAACTAATATAATTTAAAGTGACATATGAATACTTTGACTTACCCTTATTTTTATTTGATATAGTAAAATCTAAGTTTTACAGGGATGTGAAACCATAAGAGTGCTTTACAAAAGTTTAAACAGGCCTACTAGGGTTGAGAAGTCAAAAACAAAAAGTAACAATACTTAGAATGGAAACAAAAAATAGGAAACCATAATAGAACTAGGAGGAAAGTTATTCCTAAGGGTCATTATCATCAGTCATGTCCTTCACTGAGATAATTGGTTTGTCCTTGAAAATTTAGCCTGAGTGTAATTCCTAGGGCCTTCAACTACTTCACCTGGGGAGATAATTTTGGGGTGCTTTTTTAATTTTTCCTACATGAGAGGATGTTTATGGGGGACCAACCTTGGGGGATCCCTGGAGGGCATTTACCTTTATTTTCAAGTGGTTTCATGTTGTATTTATAGTATTGATCATGGAGGTTGAAATAAATTCTTTGGACAAACCCTATGGATACAAGGCTAGAGAGAAAAATAAACAATCATAGGAGAAACAAATTAAATGAAGAACTTTCATGACAATTTTTAAGTACTTAGAAATTTTGGTAAGCTAGGATGAAAAAATTCTAGGTTAGAACCAAAAATTATAAGTTAAATGATAGAAAAGAGGTAAAATCAGGTAGCCAAAATACTAGACATTTATACAAATTAATAAAATTAACAATCTAGATCAAACAAATGAATCATAAAATAAAATTACATAATCAACATCCATGTAAGAGAAGTGACAATCAATAATCAAACCAAGATGGAAAATAAATAAATGTAAACAACATCGATGAGAGAGAAGTAAAAATCCATAATAAATGAATAGTGGAAAAATAAAAGGTAATTAAATAAATAGGATGAAATGGCCCACCAAAAGGTAAAAAATGAAAATCAAGCTCCCAAACATAATTAAGGGAGAACTGATAAGGATAATTAAATGACTAAAAAATTATCTCGCAATAACTCAAAAATATAGCTTCTATTTAAAAGATAAATAAACAAAAATTATCATATTATGATCATGTGAAAAATAAATAGACACTAAAAAGTAAATAATTTTTGGGAAAAGATTTAGAAAAAAACCTACCTCTCAAAGGGTAAATTGAAATGGGTGGTGAGGGAAAGGGTGGCCCCAAGGTGAAAAATAATATTTACCATAGATATGACACTCACATCAAGCTGGTAAGACTAAGAAACTTTTGAAATGAATTTTATTTAGAGAAATATACCAAACCACACAAATTTGGGCTAATAATTGAGTATAAGAAACAGTTCTTGAAAGTTGATATGCATGAGAAGTAAAATGTACCTACCTTCCCATAACATGTTCCCATTTCCTTAGGACCCCTTACAATTTTTTGGTCTACTATGAAGATTCGTTACTTACAAGAGATATTAGGTGGAATTTATGAATGTATATTATTATGAGACCTCCTTTCCTAGTCTACTTGCCTACTTCACCCTAATGGACCTCATCTCTATGACGAGGCCAACTATTGAGAATTGTAACAAGTAATACTAGGTAAAGGTTCAAGAGTGGGTATTTCAAAAATACCACATTATTAGAATTATTCAAACTTATAAGGGGTTGTGTCTCCTTGAATCTTATATATAACACCATTATGGGGGAATTTGACACAATGTCATGATGATGAAGTAATAGCTCACATGTTATGTGTGCATGGTCTATTGAATAAAATATTATATGATAATTATAAATTGAAAATTAAGACTTGAATATGAACATGACAAGAGGAACCATGATACGAATCCATACACAACCTATAGGATGTATTAGTCATCTATCATATCCTTGAAACATACTTTGGATAGATTTAAGATTAAATTTTGAATATCCAAGTGTTCTAATGAATTCAAGAGATGAAACACAAATTCTATAAACTTCATCAATCAAAGCACACCTGAATTGGATATCACCAACTTGGACACTAATGAATAGAATAGGATCATCCACATTAAGTAATATTTTATTATGAATCATTTAATCAATGGGATATTTAATTGAAATAAAAACATCTACAATTTATTCAACATGTATATAATTTATTCACATTGTTAGAGAATATTATCCTCAGATCTAGACAAAGTATATTATTTCCCCATAGGATGAGGTTGAGGGATATTCATTTAAGATAAAATTTATGTTAAATGATTAGGATGATGAGGAGAAGTCCTCATGAGTTTAAGAAAATTAATTTGAGAAAAGATGTGAGAAAGTTCAATTATAGGATCCCATTAATCATATCCAATGGGAAGTATCTGATAGAGGTGAATGATGTTGAATTAAATATATGGAAGAAGTGGAATTGAATTTAAATTAATGAGTATTACAAGTAGGATGTTTTGAATTGGTCAGTATAGGTTTTCCAAGTAATTCAATCTATGTTTATGTAGTTGATTATGTTTATGGAATGTTTGGGTTAAGAATAGACTCCCTTGAGGTGGTTGATATGATAGGTTAAGATACATGTATAGAAGTAAGTTGGTTCATGATATTAAAAGGAGATTGTTTAAATTGAAAAGAGGCTAACAATATTTGATGAACATATCTCATAGTGATAAAATAAAGATGAGTCTCAAGTTATAGCATTTCAATGGGTATAGTTTGCACAAATGATAATGGATCAAAATGTGTTTTTGTATGTTTGATATTTATGAAGTGAGATGGATGTGTCTTGAACAATGCAAAAAGTAGGGAATTTATGATAAGTGGAATGTGAATAACGATCAATGTATCATAATACCCACCTCATGTTGTTCATGGTTTTCATCATTGTTTAGGGAGGTAAATCAACTAAATTTTCCATAACATTGAAAGCATGTAGTTGGGTATTATTAGATTAATGATTAGGAAGTGGATATTTATAGATAAATAACTATCCATTGGCTTGATTAAATGATTCATTATTGAATTTAGAATCATGCACTTTATCTACCTTTTCATATGCTTATTGACATTCACAAATCATAATTTCATGATCAAAATTAGTACAAATGAAAAATTTAATAGAAAATTTTATAAGTTATCTATAGGTTTCATAATAATGTCCTCAACATGCATGATACCAATAGATTTTTTGTGTATCATAACAATGTTTGGTAGGGAAAGTAAGATCAAGTTCTGATGATGAAGGTTTAGGAATGCATTTTTGCATTTCCACCATGGAGAAAGGTTAGTGAGTATCCACAATATTCACATGAGAATATTTAGACACAGAAGAGTGAAAAAGAGTATTTATGAATGGTGGAGAGAGATTTGTATCATTGGATCCACCTAGAAGAATGGCATGAATAGTTTGGACTAAATCATAGGTATCTATAATAGCATTGATAGTCTCATGTTTATTTTTAGATCGCATAAGCATGTGAATCCTTATTGGAGGTTGGGAAGACTCAAATTATCTTATGAGGAAATCTTGATGTTTAACTTGTTCAATGGATTCTTATAAATATCTTGGAGAAAGATTCTGAACATGGTATTGTATTTTGGTATGAAGATAATTATTAGAAAAATAAATTATATTATCTTTCGACATGTTGTCTTCAGCTTTGTTAAATTTTCCATATTTAATGAAAACTTGAGCGGTTTCATATTTTTATTGTTTATAATTGATAAAATGACCTAGACTATTTTTAGGTAGATTATTAGTTTGAAATTCCTAAACTAATACATTAACTAAGTCTTTAAAACTAGAGATATTTTTAGACTTGAGTTGATTATACCAATCTAGAGCATCACCTAAATTTTTTATAGCTATAATTTTGGTAGAAATAAAGGTATTTATCTTAATAAAATATTTATAAAGCTTTTTGAAGGCTATCAAATATAATGTGGAATTCGTAGGTCCATTATAGTGTACAGTATGAGTAATACCATCTATGTCTATATTATTAATTTTAAGAATTGATGGTTCATTTTAAATATGTTTGATGGCATTTTTAATAAGTGGTGGTTGAGGAATAAGATTACCTTAGGGGGTTTGGGGGGAGGGGTTGTCAAGGAACTTTTGAAAATTTCCCTCCCCATTGAGTAGGTAAAAGACAAATTTACAATTGTAAAATTTTATTTTTAATTTGTATCATTTTATTATCATTATTGGTTTGGAAAGTATCCATTTGATTCATGGCTTATAGTAAGATTTAGTTAGTGTTGAGAGCTTGATTTACACTATTTTTAGTGGCTTTAGATGCACTAGTAATATTATATTGATACTCTTTATTATTAGTAATGGTTTTATTGTTAATGTGAGAATTTTGATCAGGACCACAAGAGGAAATACTAGCCATAGTAGTGGATAAAATAGAAAAGGTAAAAGAAGAGGGGATAAGGGAAGTAGTCTTGATTTTCCCCAAATACTATAGAAAAAGTTTGTGGTGGTGAAGAGGGACATCTTATATGGGTCCCATTATGAGGTTTTATATTACCATCTGATCTTTGCATCTATGTTGAGTTTTTCATTAATGAAAAGGACAATTTTGATAGTATATTCAATATGACTTTCATCCTCTACAATAAGAATGTGTGGAGAATAGTTAAATGATTCAATATTTTTAGAAGTAGGTGACCCATAGTTTTTTGTTCTAGTGTTTACATGAACATTGCTTACATCTGGATTTATAAAAAAGTATAAAGAAGGTTGAATTTTGGATATTTAGGGGAGTTAGTTAGATCCATCATGTTATGTTGTGCTATTTGTTTGGAATCATTGAATATATATTTCATGATGGATATTTTATATTGTATCATCTCAAAAAGGGAATCATAAAATGCACTATATCAATCATGGTTTATGTATTTATATAGATGTAAATGTGGAAGATGAAATAAATCAAGTTTGGTCATTGTAGAAGACCCTAAATTTTTTTAATAGAAATAATAAACAAAATATATTAATCTTGATTGATGTAATTATGTAGATAGATATGTGAAAGAATAAACTATATCGAGCCATGTAAATGTATTCAAATCTAAGAAAAAATTATAGAGATAGTAAATGAAATGTATCAAGCCTGGTTGATGTAGTTACAAAGGAAAAAATGTGAAAGAAACAAAATATATCAAGCCTACTCAATTTATTCAAGTCTAGAAAGTTTTAACATAAATAGTAAATGTACTATACCAATCCTTGTTGATGTAGTTACATAGGTAGAGGGGTGAAAGAATAGGATGTATCAAGCCTATTTGATGTAGTTACACAAGTAGAAGGAAGAAATATTAGACTATATCGAGCTTAGTTGATAAATTTTTATAATCAAATGGAAATAAGACTTAGAAGACTACATTTAACCTAGTCAAGATAATATATTCACACAAACAACTATATCGATGATGGTTGATGTAGTTAGAACACAAAAAAATAACTATATTGACATTCGTTGATATAGTTTTCTATACAAAATAAAATAAAAATTAGTACATTAAAATTTTAACTATTTGTTTTAAATATTTATCTAAAATGAAGATCAGGTAGATGTGTGAAAAGGATGTGATTGATTTGTAGGCTCTATAATATACTTGCTTATCCAATAGATAGTGTTGTCCTAATATATTGGAGCACTGACTATGGAGGAAGTATCATTCCCATATTTCACTAAAATTAGTTTCAAAGGTAAGGTAAGAGTAAATTTTGGATGTTAATTACTAATCAGTTCACTAAAATATTAGACATATGGTTGGTTTCCTAAGGTTTAATGAAAAATGGGAATTTTAGGTGTTTCCTCAATACCATGAGTTATGTGGAAATTAAAATATATGTTCAGCTTTGTGTTATGAATATGATTATTGTGTAAAACCAATCACACCATGATGTACATAAATAATAAACAATGATTTTAAAAATAAATATCACATAGCCCTCCATGACACTAGCTAAGTAGTTGAAAACTATTAGAACATAGTTTTTATACAAATCCAATCAAAGAGAAATAAAGGCAAAAATCAATGTCAAAAATCAACTTGTAGATTTTATTGAATGGAAAAAAACAATTAATAAACTTGAGAGTAAATGTCTGATTAATTAATGAAAAGGAAAATTACTTTTCCTTATTTATGTAAACATGAAAAGATATAGAACTAGACATCATAGGCTGATATAGTTGTTCAGACCATACAAAAGTGTATTGGTGTTGGTCAATGCAGTATATGAAAAAAATATCTAAAAATTGTGATAGTAAACTAGATTATATTGAGTTATGTATTTTATTTATAGGAAATATAAAAATAGAATAATATAGACTAGGGTTGATGTAGTTTTAATAATAAAGAAAATAATTATATAGCTATATCTACCTAGTTTGATATAGTTTTATTTGAGGAATTTTTTGACATAATGTAAAATTTTGAAGTAAAAATATGAAATAATTTGATCAATCAAATTTATTGTAAATATAAATAAAAAAATATCTATTTGGGTTGATATAATTAGCAAAAAATACCTAGAAGATAGATCTAGATTAGGTTGGGCCAATGTACTTAGATTACTAGAGATAATGCAAATATGAGTGGGAAAACAATATCATCTTATGAAATGGTATCCTACTATAAACAATCATATTTAAAATTTTATGTACTTGTGTTGATGTAGTTTCTTAGAAATCACATAATTAATCAAACTAGATAGACTTGGGTTTATGTAGTTGCTTATAAAACACATGACAATTTAGACTAGATCAACCTTGGTCAATCTAGTTTAAATAAAATTTACACTAGATTGACTTACGTTGATGTATTTTGAATAAAATATATGTAATATATAAAAATAAATTGGAATATAACTAGATCAGATGTAGTTGATATAGTTGTCTAACTGAGAAATGCATAAAATTAAACTAAATCAACTTGCATCGATGTAACATATTGAGAAATACATACAAAAGGAAACTAAATCAACTTACATCAATGTATTTTTTCATTTAGTTAGACAAAATTTAGACTGGATCAACCCATTTCGATGTAGTCTATAAAAAACAAAAAAAAAACTATATTAACCTACACCAATATAGTTTGATGAATGAGTAAAAATCAATGGTTAATTCACATCAAGTTCACCATATGTATGCAATGACTTAATATAGACCTAAAAATTATCATGTCTAATATATCTATACTTAGAGAATTTAAATCAACTAAAACCCTTTGGATACTTAGTTGTATTTAGGCATGACCAATTGGATCTGTGAAACCTAGTTAGAGGAAAACTGGTCACACAACATCAATGGAGATGGTTTCAAATCCTTGAATCAATAAATGAAATAAAATAACACTAATTATATATATTTATAATAATATAATTAACCTAATCTATTTTTACCAAATCTTGCAAAAAAAATGAGGGGGGATGGTTAAAACAACACAAAATATAGTAAGGAATCATGGTAGGTAAATGGAAAGTTTGAATAAGCCTATAACCACACTATGTTTAAGTGTAGAGGAGAGTAAAACATGGATTTATACATTCAAAATTATTAATTTTTAAATATTTATCTACTAAATGAAAGAGAAAAAGTTATAAATACTTACCTTGAATAGATTTTGTCGAGCATCAATCTCTCCCTTGGCCAATGGTGCTTTGCAATAATTTTTTATATTTGTAAGAATCAAAATGGTTGAAATAAAATATATGATAAAATACTTATTCTATTTCATCCAAGAATCCACAATACAAGTCATTTCCCTTCAATATAATATCTAAGCAATGGTTTCTCCAAAATGTAGACTAAAGTAGAATTGTGAGTAATAATAGTGTAAAAACTAAATTTTCCTCCTATTAGATTAAAATTAGACTTGTATTTATAGAGTTGAGTTGACCCTAAACCCTTATAAAATTTTAAATAACAATATCGACCCATATAAATGTAGTTTAAAGTTATCATTTACCTTAAAACTAGGTTGGCTTGGGTGAACCTATTTGCAAAGCATGTGTCATGACTTATAGAAGTACATCGACCTAGATGACCTAATTTAAGTTTCAACAAGGAGTGTAATAAATTACATCAACTTGTGCTGATATAGTTATAAAATATAGGTCTTGGCTTAGTTAGGGGATATTTAGTAAGAATATTAATTATGAGATTAAGTAAATAGTATCTTGTAGTAGAGATAGGCATGATAGATTTAGACAACTATATTGTGAAGCACTAATGATATAACCACTCATTTCCTAGATAAAATATTAATAATTACCTGAAGAAGATTGAAAACTGATATGTTTTTCAATAGAGAAAGAATCAATAAATGATAAAGTTTTAAAATCATTGTGTATATAGTATGAGGCTCTTCAATATATTTGTTTATTTTTAAATGGGAATTAAATGGAATATTAGGTCAAAATATATGACTCCTACAATATAAGCTCCTACATCATTCTCCTATGGTTGAAAATAACCTAAATCCTATGAGATGTTCTAATCAAAATTCTTCCATTTTTTCTTGTCCAAATTATTAAGTTCCCATTTTAATATCTAGGTGTTATCCTTTTGTTATAATCCTTCACAATGTACTAATATAATTATAATTTCCTTATCTGGTTTTCACTAATTTATTTTCTATAAATTTTGTTATCTTCTTGTTCTTACTCATTGCCACCTACTAATACCTCTAAATCACTTCATATTCTTATTCCCATTCATTATCTCTTCATTAAATGCATATGAATTAAGATGATTAAATACTAGATAAATATAAAACTCATGTGGTAATTCTACCTCATAAGCATAACTATTTATTTCTATCATAATCTTGCATGAAAAACATCTCCTTATACCTTGTCTTGTATATTTCTTAGGTAAATATTTAATTTCTAAAATAAATCATCATTGATTCTCCTTTCTAAATCAAAAATTTCCTTTTGGTCATATCTAATACTTCTTTAGACCTTTCATTATTTTTCTATAGCTTTCTCCTTACTTCATCATTCAACTATTGTATATGTTATGTTTATTAATTTTCATCATCACTTACCCATTTTAAAATTGATAATTTCATCAATTCTAAAACACACTTAAGATTTTTACCATGAATAATTGGGAATGAATACATGCATGTTGAAATTTTTACTAAACTATTATTTGAAAAAATCTTCCTACATTAATATCAAGTCCCATTACTTGAATTTTCTCTAGCATGCCTCTTAATAGGTTTTCCAAATTCCTATATATCTCCTTTATTATCCCATCGATCTATGGGTAGTATCGACTAATAAATTTTATTTTAGTTTAAATATTATTCAATAGGTTTATCTGAAATTATCTTAAAATTTTAGTATCCCTATCTAAGGTGATGGTATTTAGAATAATATTCAGTATAATATCTTAAAAAAATAATATGCTATTCTAGTGGCTTCATTGGTTGTCTTAAATGCAATAAAATGAACAATATTATAAAATATATCTACAAAAATACTAAATTGAATCATTTCCCTATTGTGTATTATTTATCCCCAAAATAAAATCCATTCTTAAATATTTCCATGGTCCTTTTGGAATTGGCATTGGCATACATAGTTCCAAGTTTTCTACTTGGCCTTTATCCCCTTGACAATGTACTAATACAATGTTATAATCCTTCACAATGTACTAATACAATTATAATTTCCTTATCTGGTTTTCACTAATTTATTTTCTATAAATTTTGTTATCTTCTTGTTCTTACTCATTGCCACCTACTAATACCTCTAAATCACTTCATATTCTTATTCCCATTCATTATCTCTTCATTAAATGCATATGAATTAAAATGATTAAATACTAGATAAATATAAAACTCATGTGGTAATTCTACCTCATAAGCATAACTATTTATTTCTATCATAATCTTGCATGAAAAACATCTCCTTATACCTTGTCTTGTATATTTCTTAGGTAAATATTTAATTTCTAAAATAAATCATCATTGATTCTCCTTTCTAAATCAAAAATTTCATTTTGGTCATATCTTATACTTCTTTATACCTTTCATTATTTTTCTATAGCTTTCTCCTTACTTCATTGTTCAACTATTGTATGTGTTATGTAAATTAATTTTCATCATCACTTACCCATTTTAAAATTGATAATTTCACCAATTCTAAAACACACTAAAGATTTTTACCATGAATAATTGGGAATGAATACATGCATGTTGAAATTTTTGCTAAACTATTATTTGAAAAAATCTTCCTACATTAATATCAAGTCCCATTACTTGAATTTTCTCTAGCATGCATCTTAATAGGTTTTCCAAATTCCTATGTATTTCCTTTATTATCCCATTGATCTATGGGTAGTATCGACTAACAAATTTTATTTTAGTTTAAATATTATTCAATAGGTTTATCTGAAATTATCTTAAAATTTTAGTATCCATATCTAAGGTGATGGTATTTAGAATAATATGTAGTATAATATCTTTTAAAAAATAATATTCTATTCTAGTGGCTTCATTGGTTGTCTTAAATGCAATAAAATGAACAATATTATAAAATATATCTACAAAAGTACTAAATTGAATCATTTCCCTATTGTGTGTTATTTATCCCCAAAATAAAATCCATTCTTAAATATTTCCATGGTCCTTTTGGAATTGGTATTGTCATACATAGTTCTAAGTTTTCTACTTGGCCTTTATCCCCTTGACATATCCAGTATCTTGATACAAACCTTGATAAGTATCACTTAATATTAATAAATAAATATATTCCACTAAATATATCAATTTTTTTTTCCAAATTATCCTTCTAAACCACTACCTTGAAATTTTATCATAGTGTTGTCACTTATAAACCCAATAGGAATACATAATTTATTTCCTTTAAAGTGATAACCATCATACATGAGATAATCATCATGAATAGAACCTTCCTCACCTACTAATTGGTTACTAAATTATTATTAGACCTTTAAAATATATATATTAGAATCATACAAGTCTTTAATAGTCTCAAATATAGCTATTTCACTCACCATAGTGGTTAACAATACAACATGCCTGTTCAATGCATCAACTACTTGATTATGCTTTTACTAGCTTGTGTTTCAGAAAAAATGTATACCCATATAAAAAATATTCCTAATTTTCATGTTGTTTTCTAATTTCATTTGGGTGTTCAAAAACCTTAAGTCCTAATGGTCTATATATATAATGGACTTCTTAGGCACTAAGTAATTCATCTAATATCTTAGTGCTTGTACAATACCACATTCAATTTTCTGCTATAATCTGCTATCATCCTCCCTTATTTACTCAATACTACACAAACACATACATCTAAAGCATAAAAATATTATTCAAACAACTTGTTAAAATATGTGAATGCTAAATAAGGGGAATATATCACCTTATTCTAAAGCAACTAAAAATTTTCTATTGTTGCTCTTATCCACATAAATTATTTTCCCCTATGTAATATTTTATTGGCTCAATAATAATAATAAATATTTTACTAAATTTTGAATATTTTTTTCTAAATCATTATTAAAATTACATTCATAATAATTTTTATAGTAGGCCATTTGAAAATTCCCTTTATCTTATATTCATCCATTCTCACCCATCTTCTAAAATGATAAATACCAAAAAAAAAACTCTTTTATATAAATATACATATTTTCAAATTTTCATAGAGCTATTCCTTTACCAATATTTATAGTATGATTCTAAAATACCTTAAGTTCCCTTATTTATTCTTAATAAATATTAAAATATCATCAAAATATACCACTAAAAACTTATGAATATAGTCTTGTAACATAGTGTTCATTATCCTCATAAATGTGTTTGGTGCTTTGTAAATTTTGAATGGAATCACCATCCACTAATATAAAACATACATGGTATTGAATTCCATATTACATTAATATCCTTATCAAATACAAATTTTATACTATCCACTCCAGAGATCAATCTTATTGAACTATGTGATTCCTTCAAGTGCATCCATTTTGTCATTTAGTTGGGCTATATAAAATCTATATTTATTGGTGATCATGTTGATCACTTTGTTAAAAAAAAAATCTCCATATTACATATTTATTTGAAGTTATAAATTTATTATTTTCACATGTGCTCATGTTCTCCCTTACTACATATTTTCTCACCAACTTAGTCTCTAGGATGTTTAATTATTCATGTCTTGATGGGCTCATCCTATAAGCTACTTGATTAGGTAGAGTTGAAATTAGAATTAAATAAATGTGGTTATTAATATTCATATTTGGTGGTAAACCATATATAAAATCATAATTTATAACATCATCATACTCTTTTAACACTCTTTCAACATTTGATATTACTTTAACATCCTCTATTTTTTCCTTCTTTACCTTTAATGCATAATAAAATCCTATCATTTTCAGATCCTTGATAAATTATTTTTTAGAAATCATGGTTTTCACCTTATTCCTAAAGAGATAATATAACTATAATTTAGCCATACTTTAAAAAGAAATTATGTTATTCTATCCATCATGGACTACTTTCCTATCATATTTACATAGCCTTCCCAAAAATTCATGGCATGCATCCATTAGGATAAAATCACAACACATTTCATCCTAATAATTATTTTCCAAGGTAAATTTGATTAAATACATATTATCAACATTAATTTAATTTCCCTTCTTAAACCATGAAATATGGTAAGAATGAGGATGCTTCTAGAAATGTAGACCTAGTTTCTCTACCATTTATTTAGAAATCATATTTTCACAACTTCCTCTATCAATAATAAAATTACATACCTTTCTTATTTAATTTCACATTTTTATAAAAATATTTTTTTAAATCCATGATTCACCATTATATTTATTCTTTCAATTCTTTTTCCTTAGATAAAACATTTTTTCCCTCATCATAAGAGTATCTCCTACATTTTTTAGAACTTTTACATTCTATTCATATACCTTAGCCTCAAAAATATTTAATATTGACTAATCCTCTTTCCTCATTTTTTTTTGATCATAATTGGGACATTAAAATTATCTATTCCCTTAATATCCACATATGTAAAAAATTAATGGTCTTCGTAAGGCTTTCCATCGTCTATCACCACCATAGACACTACCTCTCTCAAATACTCTTCTTCTTTTTGATTTTGAAATCCTTGTCTAGTATATTATTGTCTCTCCACCTTAAAGGATGATTCTTATATTGTGGGAGTAAATATAACATGCCTCCTTAATGGGGATGGCAATCCTCTCTTCATCTTATGAAATATCTAAAAAACATACTTAATTTTCTTATCTTTTGACTTCAAAGCTAGTTAGGCATCTTCCATCATCTTTATTCTATGTAAACTTATCTCATCTCAATTAATGTTGACCATAATTCTAGTATTTATATAAAATTGGTATAAACAAGTTAAAATTAAAGAGACGTAAGCATATACAATTGGAATATATAAATTACGACTATATAAGAGGCTAAGAAATTGAAACAAGCCCAATGTTTTAAATGAAAGATAAAGAAAATCAATGAATTTTCAAAAAGGCTAATTAACTATCACACCTTGGATATTCTGTAAATATAAATTTTTATTTTAGCTATGTTTAATGTTCTTGACCTAGTCCTAAGTTTATGTACCTATGCACTACTCTTATTAAAATCCATACATGTATGAGACTCTTCTTTGAATGCTTGGTTGTAACAATCCTAACCACTTATATTATGTTCTTATGTAATTGGGTGTATATGTGTGCCATTGGGTGTGATTTTATAGGGTTTTATAGTCTATATTGTTTAATTATTATGTGTTGTATCTTCTTAATTATGATTTTAAGTTTGATTCATATATTTAAAGGGTAGATTATGTTATGGCTGAATATTCACTATAATATATCTTGCATACTCTAGAATAAAATAAACTTAATGGATTCAACAAATTTTTGAATAAAAATTTAAAGCTCACAATAAGTCCTCCACGTAGCTCTTATTATGTGTTAATGGTTTAAATCTCCTCTTCCCTCTAAGAGATTAATAGAATTATTGAAATGTAATAACCCCATTTTAGAACAAGGGAATTTTTAGAGAGGCTACGATAGATAGGTATCACAAGTGTACATGATTTGATTCAATGAAACACCACTTGAATGGAGATACTTGGCTTTAGGATTGACCCTTGGCATGTCAAATGTTATCCTTTTTTATTATAATATTTTTTCTTCTTATTGGTGTCCTATAATCTCTCAAATGGATTGAAAATACCTTGTATTTAGAATTTAATTTATGATAACTAATGTGCATTGTCCAACTTTAGATAATACAAACAGGAAGGGTTAAGGCTCATGATAAAACTAATAAAGAGACAAACCCAAGAATTTAAATTTTAAAAGTCCATAGGGCTATGATTTTATCCAAGATGATATCATAAAATAATGGTTTTGTTTATAAGATAATTTAGTCTCTATTTTTAGTAAATATTGGATAATGGACAAGATGTAGTCCAATTCTAGTAACATAGATATCCTAGATAAGTTTTGAGATAATTTAAAGCTTTTTGGACCAAATAAAGACTTTTGTGGGGTTGGGTCCATCTTATAAATTTGTTAAAATGCAATTTTTTCGAATAAGTTAAATTTGGAATAAACATGGAACTAAGGGCTTTGTGCCAAATTTGGGTGTCTAAATAATTCCCACACTTTGACATGGGTATGTGAGTGAAATGCATGTGTGCATAAAAGTAAAAATGTTAATGATTCCAAAAATTCACCTTTAATTACATAGGTAAGAATTAATCATATTGACCTTGTTTTTTATAAGTTTCCATCCATACTTGATTAATTGATTTAATTAAAATGGTGCCAATTTTTGTAGGTAATTATTTTAGTCATAATATGCATGTATTTCTTTTTGAATGTTTTGAAAATTTCATAATTTGAAATTAATTATAAAAGTTGAAATAAAGCATAGGAAATAATATACCTATTTTATATTTAAATCCCATCATAATTATTCTAGATCTAATATTTCAATAGGTGTTGAAGATATATTCCAACACTTTTTAAGGGAGTCCCTAGTGCTTGACATACACATCTTACCTTTCAAAATTTTATTAAAACTTAGCCAAGACACTCCTCTAGGAGTCATTAGCACCCAATCCACTTGTTGATCAAGAAAGTTGATAAATTAATTCATCTTTTATTATTTCAATCCATATTAAATTTTAAAATAAATTTATATATTCCCCCTTTTGAGGTGAGGTATTAAGACCATGTTGATACCATAAGTCATGTCAAAATAATAATATGCTTGAAAAAATAATTAATTCATCATGTATTATTATCTAAAACACATGTAATTGTAATTTTGTAATCATATGTTAGAAAATTGAATCATCCAAATAATATTATTATATACACAAATGAAAATTGAATTTTATTTTTACAATTATCATATCATTATAATTTTGTATTAGCATCCATTGCTTCCATAATAGATTATGTAAATTTTAACTTGAAAATCAAACTGTCTAGTGTATCCCATTGCAACAAACACATCTCTAAATCTGCCTTATAAAAACTAAGAACATAATAAATAAATATTCCCACATAGATACATAACCACCATGGTAATATAAGCATGGAATAATTACCTCAATACAAATTTGAATATGATATTGTATATATTTTACCTAATTTAGAACCATACAATTTTAGTGACCACACCCAAGTTAGTGAAATGAAAATTTAGTGACTCAACTCATGACACAACTCAAAAAATATGATGATAAGAGGATCCTCTAAAAACAAGATTCACAAATAATGAAACATGTTCACTCACAAGAAACCATTCATGCATAAACAATCAATGTAATAATGTAACAATCATAATGTAGAATATACATGTGAAAAGAAATGTACAATATACTTATCAAAATATGGAGTAATCTTTCTCAATATTATTAATGGATACAAAATTATAGATATCAACTTTAAATAATATATTAAAATAACATTACACCTATATATGTCATGTTGTTTTATACATTATCCCCTCTAAGATATGGGTGCATAATATGAAATCCAGTAATATGTAACCTATGAATCTACATATCACTCAATAAATACCATGAAAATCATATATTTATAAATCATGGTTAATGAAAATATCTAGCATAGGTAGACATGTAATCTATATAAATCAATGGTTTTGAATTTTTCATTATTTTTGAAGTTATAAATTTTTACAATGTTTTTGACTTTTCTAAATTCTACCATTTTTTTGAATTTATCAAACATTTTTATGTTTATGCCCCTTGATGGGAAATATATGAGCATTTTGGTATTTGAACATGATAAGCGTAGTGTGATAAAGTGCATGAATATTTTACTAAGTATCATGTTGTTGTAAAATCAATATGTAATGACATATAATAAGGCCAAATTAAAATTTTAATTATAATTTAGGGATATTTTTTACGTGGGGAAGACCTTATACCCTTTGATATGAAAATTCTCGCATAATTTTTTTTATTAGATATGGTAAACCAAAGTTTTATAGGGACCCAAAACCACAAAAGTAAAAAAAGAGTTTTAACCATGCTTTACATGGCTGAACAAACAAAAAGAAAAAGTCTAAATAGCAAAAATGAGATCAAACATAGAAAACATGTTAATTGGGGGGACCTTCCTAGGTATCCTTCATATAAAATTTTTCCTTTGGTAGGAATTTGGTCTTGTCTTTTGAGGCTTTGGCTCTGGTCTAATTCTTTGGACCCTCAGCATGTTCACCAAGGAGAATCATCCTCAAGAGTTTCCTACCTTTCACCTAAGGGAAGGGATGCTTAGGGGTGACCCCCTTGGGGGACCCTGGGAGGTGATTTGGGGTCCTTAGGGGATTTGAGAACTAGGGAAAGGGAAGGGGGTAGGGAATACTACACCAACACATGGGTCATGGCCTCTACCACTTGGTGAAGCTCATTCCAATCCTAGATCATTTTTCCCAAACCAAAACCCACCTATTGGACCTTTATGTTGAAATTTTGCAACATTACTTTATTTTTCTCATGCTCCTCTATTACAATGGCCTTACCTTTCTGATCATAAGTGGAGGGATATCTGAGGGTGATGGGTTTAGGTTTAGGGATGAAAAGAATTTTCAAGGGAAGGTCATCCAGAGGGGAATATGGAAAGCTATTATGAGGAGAAATTTTAGTGGTGGAGAGGGAGCTCACAGAGGGATCCCCCTCTGAGGAGCCCTCTAGGGAGTCTTCCTTGGAGGAGGATCCTTTAGGGGGACTTTTTTGCCAAGCATGGTAAGACCATGTTTCACTAGTAGAAACATGAGGCCTTGATGCAAGATTGGATTATATACATTAACTTGGTGGAGGAGGATTGTGTTTTCTAGGGATTTTAAGAGCAAATAGGGAAGGTTGATCTTAAAATTGATGAAATGATTGAGCAACATGAAATGGTTTGAAAATATTAAGGTGTACTTACCTCTAGGGTCATGTACCTCATGACCTATAAGTAGACTTTAGGCTAATATTTGGGTGGGTGAGTGTGGGGAAATCCATTTTTCTCCATTAACACAAATTCATTGGTTCAAAAAAAAAATTGTAGTGACTCATATTTCTTTGATTGATCCTTGTATTATTTTTCACCTATATTATCACATAAAAGTGAATATAGAATTGATAAACCATAATATGTCATTCTTAAGTATAATATCCCCCCATAAAAAATGTGTGTTAAGTACACCGATGTGCAAGATATAGTTAAGTTGAAATGACCCCCTCAAAAAAATGAATGTCCCTTATTTCAAAGTTCATAGTGGAATTAGGGAATCAAGATTACTACATGTAACTTGGTTTTTCATGAACTACCATAATCCCCATAACCAAATTTACGTACATTCAACCCTTATCTAGAGTAATTATCCCAAGAATATTCTATGAGGAAGATTATTTCCCTAGGAAGTATACATGTAGTTCAAGGTGTATTGATATGCAATCCATAACAATAAGCTCAAAACTATATGGATTTAGACACCTTCCCAATATGAACACCAAGGTGTCCTTATCCTATCTAAGAGACTTACATCTATGTAAATATGTGTATAGGTCAGGGTAGATTGTTCACCCTATGGAGTGTTAGGTAAGTATCATACTAATAATAGTTCATTTCTTGTTCATACTACATATTTTATATGTCAAGTTTCATAAATAAGAAAACATATTGTTATAAATAACTTAAACAATGACATGTGTCTAAACAAGTTTAGTAGTTTAAAAATACATCTATAAATCCATGAAAGTACAATAAGGATATGTATTTAAAAAGTTCCATGTAAATGAATATCCCATTGTATTATTATCCCTAATTAGATCATTATATCATGATCTATAGTTTTGGGGATCATTGTACTATGTGCCTTCATGCTACATGTAACCATAGGGTATTGAAATCAAATTAAATTTTTATAATATTTATCAAGGTCATATGAGTATTATGGTTTTTATTATAGTGGTTACTTATTATTACTATACCATCCTATAATTAGCCACTTAGAGACTTATATATCTCAAATGTTAATTACTTTTCAACTGGCCATTACCATAACAAAAGTATGCCACTCAATCATGGTTTGTATGATTTATAAATTCATTGTGTTTCATCTTAGATTATATGATTTATTCCTTTAGGAACATCAAGATATTTATACTAACAATTGAGAAATTTAACAACTATTATCAAGTGTCATTTAAGACACTAATAGGCTTTTAAGCCCAAGCATGGTTTTTAGTTTTCATGAAAGGATAATTTAATATCATACTTATCTATATTATTTGGGGGATCATAATATTATGAAGTAATAAAATCCACTCAATATAAGTTAAAATTAGGTTGACACTTCAATGCCATTCTATAATATTGCATTACTTCATTAAGAATGAGAACAACGACTATAAATGACTTCCAACATTTAAAAATGATTCAAGAATCTCATTTCAATGTATAAAATGGACTATTCAAGTTAACATGATTTCCATGTATAGAATGGATTATGCAAACTACAAAGATTTCAAAGTATTCTTACATCCTTTATTTTCAGAAGTAGAATACCAATCAAAGATAATCTAACTTCATGAAATAGTTCAATCTTCAGATTAAATACAATAATAACTTAAAATCCTTTGGACTTATAAACATACTCAGTAAATGGAATAACAATTTTGTTTCTCATAAGGATTTAAAACCTTATAGTGATGAATATTAGAAAAGACAATAACTTATGCAATTCAAATGCCTTAACTAATTAAGCTATGAATAATTTTCAAAGTTATTTGTATGGATCTAGTGTGCTAAAATAATTCAAGAACATAAACTTATCAATAATTCAAGAGCATGGACTCTGGCACACAATCTAGTAAAAAAATGACTTCAGCAAGGTTATGCATGCTAGTTCCAAAAGATCAATCACTCCCTACTTTGGTCTGGCTAAGGTCCTCTTTGGGTTCCTGGAATTAGATTATATTGTTTGACATGGAAAAGGAAATTTGCCTCCAATGCAAGAAATTTGGTCACTCTATTGCTTCTTGTCTAGAGCATAATAATGGTCATGACTATTTCAACAATTCTAAACACCCACATTCCCCTCAAAAAATTTTGGAAATTGATGGGGAAATCCAAAATAGTTCTCCTAAAGATCTTTTGTAAAAAAGTTAGTGAGAAGAATATTTTACAATTAATTATAGATTTGGATCATTTTTGGTTTCTCTCATAATAAGATTTAATTTCTTTTTTGGTTGGGTCTTTTGATCCATCACCTCTGAATGTGGGACTTGGTATACTACCTTTTTGTTCTCTAGTTCCTCTTTTATTCTCCTCCCTTCTCTTTTTAGTTTAGTTATTGGGTCCACTTTTTCTTTTTTGGGAGACTCAGGCATCCTGATGTGCTTGGGATTGGATCCCATACTAGTCAATGGTAGGATTACCTTAATCTAAATAATTTCTTAGCATGCCATAAATTATATTTAATGGATATAAATTACTAACATAAATAGTGCATTTTTGGAACTCAATATGAAATCAAAATTTATGTTTTGAAAGTGATGATATAGAAATATAAAGCTCACAAATATTCATATATAACAACTTGAATTTATTGCCATTTATCATGTAATTATCACAGTTTCAAGATATATGTTAGCAACCCAAATAAATAAGTAATAAATCAATCTTATAAACTAATTCATGAACTATAAAATTAGATTGTTGACCACTAATACATGAAATGTTAACACTAATTCAACTACATTCATGTGAGTGTAAATATCAACTCAAAATTGTAATCAATTAACATTTACATTTAAATTGTGGTATACAACCAATTGAATTGATAATTATTATTAGCATTAATTTATTCATGTTTCCATTGTATACATCAACCAAGTTTTATTTTATATTTATAAACATGTTATAATAACAATATTTGATACAATAAATCAAACAATATAATGAATCATCAGATTATAAAAATAACTAGCTGAGTAATATAATATATCCACATGATCCTTCCATACCTAACCCATCCTATGAGTCCCCCAATTGGTGTCCCTTACCACCCCTAACCATCATTTGGGAGATGGAGTCCATTTTTCAAGTCTTTAGGACAAGAGTGTGACCAATAAGGGGTAAAAGTCATCACTAAATTTGCATAAATTCAAACAATCATTCCATAATGGAAAGATCAACTACAATAACCAATAAACATACAAGGATTGGCACCCTTTGTTTTACCTCCAAATGTTTATAAGTATCGACTACAATTTTAGTTGAACCAATCAACCTTCATCTTAAGTTCTAGGTGTACCACAGTTGTTATCCATCACTTCAAGTGATACAAAATCATATGTTAAAAATAATAATAAATAATAAATATTCACATAATGAATGAAATTAAAACCAACTAAACACAACATCAAGAATTTAAATAACTTGACCATTTACCAATCATTCAAGTTTAATCATTTCATCACCCATAAGTGATGAAATCATTTTCCCTGACCCTTATATGGTCAGTTCAATAAAAAGTAATACTATAAATTAGTGTCATATAATATCACAAGGATTTTAATATTATAACAATAACCCTATTTTGAAAATCATAACACTAGATAATATTTATACATAAAAAATGCAAATGAACCAAACTCAAAAATGGTAAATTAGCAAGCTAATAAAACCCCGATCACATACTAAGCCTAGCCACTCTATCAAGTAAAGAAAAATAAAGGAAACCCTAAAAATGTTTTGATAATGATGATTATCCAACATAAAATAAATATTTTATTCATGAAATAATATTAAAATTCCATTTTATCTTACTAATCAAACTAATAATAAAAAATGAAAACCCAGTCAAAATAAATAATTTACTCAAGACAACAACTCCATTATAAGTGGATACTTCAAAAGTTAAATAAAAATAAAAACCTAACCACTTAAATAAGGTGACATAGGATTTTAAGGTTTTTATAAATGAAAATTCAATTTTAGATGTAAAACCTAGATTTTATATTAATTAGAAATCAAACTAAAGTGACCCATTATAACATGAGAGCTAAGTGCCAATTTTAGATAGATTTAAAAACTTTTTAGGTTCATAAGGAAGTCTATTGACTTCCTTATGAGACTAAAAATGATACTTTTATTATTTTTAGGTAAAAATGAAATAAAACCCTTCATTTTTTTCACAAAAGAAACATACATCACTTACTTGGTTCACTACCCATAGGGGGAGAAAAAATTATTGAAACTTTCTTATTTGTTAGCAAAACCTTTTTTTCCCCAAGAACCATTCCCAAATTATTGTAGTTCCATCCTAATCCGATCATTCTCCCTCCCCCATTACTTCCTCCTATCACCATATCTTCCTTAGGGTTTCTCCCTTCTCTCCCAAAATACTCTTCCATCTTTTCCAATCTTCTCCTCAACTACCCCCTCAGCCAAATATTTCGGTAGTTACACCCCATTTTCACCAAATGTGCCAAATATCCCAAAAAATAAATGATTTACCATTTCCAACAAAAAATTAGGTCATGATGGCATTTGTTTGGGGATTAAAATCTCATGACCCCCATCCAAATGTCATTATTAAAAAAAATCAAATATTAGTTTTTTAAATAATAATTCCATGCCAAGACAAATTCAAGGCCCCATCATGAGTCAAAAGACCATAAAAAAAATGTAACATTAAACATCAAAATTAAGCTCTTTCACCACCACATCAAATTTATAAGGTTATAAAACAAATCAAATAAGTCCTTATTTATACATGTTAAACATTACCAAATTATAAGATTTTTAAAATGTCCAAAAAAAGCTTACTAAAGCTAATAATTTAAAGGTCTTACCCTTATTTATTAAATATGAAAACATTTTAGGCATAATTGGCTATAATCCAATGATGACCTATGAGCAACAATGTTAATGATTGTGCAAAACACACAATATGAGATAACAACAAAAGGCCTAATAAGCAGAAAGTAACAAAATAAGATAATGAACTCCATAAATCAACTAATTCCAAGTGATCAATGATAAAATAATCAAGGCATGCATGAACTCAAAATAATATAAAGTTGAAAACAAGAATAAAAGTAAAAGATAATAAAAATGATGAAATAAAAAAATGGACAAACAACTACTTAGTGACTAAAAACTCCTGTATAACACCCCTTTTTACTTGTTTTGATTACCTAAATATTCATTACCCTTGTCTATTGTCCCCTGGTCATTAGATTACACCACCAGCCTAGCTCATGTACTTATACCTATACCCATAAATAGGCATTATAAACACCTATACAATATAATAATATATAGATGAACTAAATAGTATAATTATTATTATCACTCAAAATGTGCACCCATGGTTATGAATGGATTTGCTATGCATAGAAGAGCTATTTTTTGTCTTACTGTAATTATGGGTTCATTCCCTAAGGTTTGGGACTCTTTCAACTCCTTGGGATGAACATTTGGAGTAGGCTAGCTTCATTTTATTGTAGATGCACCTAGTTTAGGACCATCACATAGACCTAAAAAGAGCATAATGAAATCTATAGCTAGCACTAAACCTAAAATTGACAAGTGAAAAGGGATGGAAAAGGTAAGAAGTTATTGTAAGGTAAAAGGGTCATATATCAATAATAAATCAAACACACTATAGATTATTAAAAATGATTTAATATCACATATAATTCACCATGAGTACTCAAAATGTATAGTATTTAATACTAAGGCATGGGAACACACTATAATGCTAAGATGGATGAGAGATGGTCCATAGACAATACACACATAGACCTCAGTGTGCACATAATATGACCTACAAGTGAGTCTCAAGTTCTACACAAAAGTGTTGGGAATGGACATCAATGAGAGGGATGAGAATTATCCATAGATAAAGTTAAAAAAATAAATCACACACAAAATTCAAGAATAATAGAGGGAGTTGAACTCAATTCTCATCAAAATTTTAAGGTTCAACTAACAAAAGTGATCTTGGAGGATAAAATTTGGTAGTGTAAGGGTACCTGAGAATGTCATACTTTACAATTAAAATATCCTAACTTTTATAGAGATAATAATCCTTTTTAAAATAAACCCCCACTGGGGGAAGTATAATGGATTTGAATTGTAAGGTGGCACTCAGGTCTCGAGTTTGATCAGGAAGACTAAATCATCATGTTATATTCACTACAGACCATGCTCATTAAACTGAGGTTGAAAATATAAATCTAAAAGTAGTTAGAATGATATACATAAATCCCCATGTGCACCTAAAAGTATAAGTCATTTAGGTTTTCAAATGAAGCATGTGTCCATACTTTGACATCTAATAGTTAATTCTGCATTTAACTATCTTAATAGCCTCATCTATGGCTCAACCTACCAATTAACACCCATACTCTACCTTCCATTTATCCATTGATTAAATTCTCCTACTAATGTGAGAGATTCACAAATTCTTCCTTAAATTATATCATTTCATCTTATGCATGTGAAGGATATATGTGCCACACACTCTTTGGAATTTTTATGCACTTGAGTCTAGATTGGTCTTATGCAGGCTATGTGTTGAGAGCTTTTATATAAGGATTCATGCACCTAATATAAATCATATGGTTTAATTAGTTATTTGTTTTTATAACCTATTCACATATTCATGCCCATTTGACACATTCTTTTGTGTAGGTTTTGATTTTATACATTTAGCCTTTTTTGGTGATCCTATAAGTATGCTTTTCCATTTTGGATCTTTACTAATCTATAAAAAAGGTAGTTCAAAGCCTGTGTTGCATCCTTAAAATGATCAAATCTCAAGTACTAGTATATGTGATTGGGTATTGTTGACGCAGGAAAATGCACCCAGTGGTAGGAAGTTGAGCTCCTGCCTTCTCCTCACAACATGCAAACTCCCCTCTCACCTGTGGGACTGGCGAAACTCGAGTGGATAGTCTCTAGATAAGGGCTAGCTCCCTTTAATGCATCATTTTTGTTCCAACAAGTACAAAATATAGATATATATATACAACTATATAATGGGGGCATGAAAAGGGAGAAAGGTATAGGCAAACAAACTACTCTAAAGAGGTGATGAACCAAAAATAAGTTGATCTTCTCACATCTACACTTAAAACTAGACAAATGCATACATACACTTCACATTTGGTAGAAGGACCAGGCTACAGGAATCTGGCAGGGAGGATTTCATGAAAACATAGAAAAATAGGGGTTCACCAAGGTGCTGTGAAATGCACACTGTAAGTGATCTCCTTTGCTCCTGCACTTCCAAATACTTCTCTTTTTCTATCAGCTACAGAGATGGCACCTTGTAGACAATAGGTATGCTGGTGTTGAACCTGTGAGAGCATCAAGAAACAATGACTGAACACAAACAACACTCAAGACATACTCAGAAAAGTCTATCCAAGATGGAGGTAAAACTGCATTTATTGATTTAGGTGAAAATTTTGCCAGGGCTATGCCTTACAAAAGTGAAAAAAGATCCTTTTACAAATGACAAGTTCACAATATATATGAGAAGTAAGGAGGCCCATTTGGCATTCCTTGTTTACAAGTGGGCTATCGCATCCCCTCATTGGGAAGAGGAAAATACTATTGCCGATGTCATATTTATAGAAGAGGCCTACTGGAACCATGTTGTATGACCACTGAATTTGACTTTGGCATTCGAGCATTAATGTGGAAATATAGACTGCACCCTTTTTCTATAAATAGATTGAAATTTGTCCCCTTTTAAATGCATGGGCCATGTCATTTGTTGTTTGCACCATTTGGGGATTATCAAGCAATAAATCACCTTCACTTTGCCAATTGGACTGCCTCGTTCCTTCCTGCACCCTATCATTCTCCTACTTTGTCACCTGGGATTTATCCTTTTCTTATCTTGTCTTTTCTGGCTCTTCAGCCCTTGGGGGTGAATTCTTAGTGAGTCACTGCATTTTGGCCCCTTAGTTAGCTCTCTCTCATTCAAAAATAGATAGCCATTTTGTTTCGTGAAAGTTGACATTCATATGGTCATCATGTTTTGAAAACCAACAGCTAAACTATTTTGTTAATTTTGACATCCTCCGAGATGTCATCAGGTCCATGCTAGTTTTGGGCCTTCTTAATGGCTTCTTCTACAACTTATCTTCCTTGGCCCTCTGTGGGCACTCTTTCCTTTGTTATTTTCCTGACACCTTCTGAAGGGAAGGTTACCCCTTCAGCCTTTGAAAATGTCCTTTTGTCTTCTGGCGGAGAGTCCCCCACAAGGGCACCTACTCTTTGGGGTCCTTTGGGGGTTGCTTGTATGCCTTAGACTTTTCCCCAGGTCCCCATGGACAATTTTCTCAGGTCGCTTTGACTCTGTGTATTTTCTATCAGGATCTTGCTCCTCAATTAGAGCACATATATGATTACCTCTTGTATTAGCAACTAAACATGAAATTTAACCAAAATGAATAAGTAACTAGAAATATGAAACAACACAGGATATGAGAGACAATACACAATTGTATTAATAATCACTCAGAAGAAAATATAATAAAGAAGATGCCACTTCTTCTTCCACCTCAAAGGCTTGCCACACCTCAAGGACTTCTTCCCTCTCTCTCACGCAGTCCCAATAATCAACTCTAATACAAAGTTGGTGTTCACCTCCACCAGTCAGTAACAATGCTGCCAGTACACCAAGTACACAACCATACTCCAAGTAAATCTCCTACTCTCTGCTACTACCTACAAATCACCAGACCTTACTCACCATTGTAGATCTCCAAAAGAAGCCACGCACACCTGCTGACCAAGATCATACATATACGAAGAACCCTTCTGATTCTCCAAACCAGCACCAACACTTAGTACCGTGGCACTAGGAGGAACACACCATTTCTCTCCTCTCTCTGAAGGAGCTTATTTTGCTCTCTTACTCTCTAGCACTAGTTTACAATACAACCCATGAGTCTATTATATAGATCTCATGCTTACAATAATTAGAATATCTTAATTACAATAATTAGATGCACAACTCAAGACTATAACTAGCCTTTAACATGCAAACTAATAGTCCAAAAATAGACTCTCTAGAATCAACATGCAAACTGCATGTTCATGCACAGGCTGCCGATGTCGGCTCCTCCCTGACCGATGTCAGCCAACTGGTAACTAACGTCGGTTGCTTCTTCACTGCTATTTGACTGGTGTCAGTTGATCAAACTGACATCGATTGCCTTGCAACTCATTCTGCAACTCTCTGTAACCTCCGTAACTTCCATAACTCCTCTTGTTTGCATCCTAGTGAAGCTTTTAGCTCCACAACCTAACAATCTCCCACTTGGAGATAAATAGTTGCACCTGTACCTATACCTGTACACCATATAATTTATTCCATGGCTTGTATCCCTCTTTAAGATCAATCTTGAAGACCAACCACCACACAATGTGTGATGCTACACCTGTCATCCAAGTAACCTGCCACATCCGAACCTACAACTCCATGTAGTAAAGACCTTGACCCTGCATAACATGTTAACCTGCTACTAGTCCCTCTCAAATACCTAAGAATCCATTGAACTACCCTCTAGTACTCCTTCCCTGAATTGGCTCCATACTTTTTGACAACTCCCACTGCTTGGGAAAACTCAGGTCTACACTAGACCTCATGTGATTTCAAACCCTGTTCTAAGCTAAGCTTGAACTATCCAGCCCTTGGTGTGCTTACCGATTTTGCATCCTGCATCTTGAACCCCTCCAACACCTTCTTCACATCAACTCCCACTGGAGACAAAATCTCCATGTTTCTTATGCCAAAGAATTTCGCTGCTCTAAATTCTTCATGACATACCTCTGAACTAACCTTACCTTTAGCTCAGCAAAACCTTGTATGTACAAACCTGCTAGCAAATCACTCACATATAGTAAAATAATAATGTTGTAATCATTATCAACTTGGTAAGTCAAACACAATGGTTACACTAACATTGACCGAAGCCCTACTTTGTCATCCACCTGTCAAAACCTGTACCACTATCCTACAGCTTCCTCAAGACCATATACCTTGGCCTTCCGTCTCACGTATCCATCTACTCTCTTCTTCAACTTGGGAATCCATCCATCTTTCAGTGCTTTCTTCCAGTTGACAACTCCACCAACAAACTCTTATTTGGTTCTTCTCCAAGGACTCACACTCCTCATCCATGCCAAGCTCCCACTATTTTTGGATTCTACCTGCATTGCCTCTTCACATCTTCCTGGTTCTCAACCATCAGTAAGTAACTAGTAAGAAGGTGAACAATGAATATGAGGTCCACTTACCCTTTTTGAACTCCATATGGGCGTTTGAGACTCCTTGACAGCTTGTTGTCCACCCACCATCTATTCCAGTGACCAATCTTAGCCATCTCCCAGTCTGCATCCGACCAATGTCGGTTCCCTGCACTGACCCTGACTACCAACATCATTTCCCTAGCTGACACCAGTATCATTTCTGCCGACGTCGGTTCCTGTCTAACCAATGTCGGTCTTCCTATTACTGATGTCGGTTACTATATGACCGACGCCAATACCTGTGTTTGCTTGTGAGTGATAAATTTTTACCCGTGAGCTCTCCATGGATCAAAACCCTATTCAAATCAACACAGCCCTGCTCAAAATAATTCAGTCCCCTCAGTTGATCTCTATCCATCATCTCCTCCATGAACACCAAGGCTTTCTAATTTTTAAGTTTATCAAAGATATCTGTCTTTCGCTTAAGAACATGCATTCCCCTCCTACATATGTGACCAACCCTATAAAGCCACATCTCTGCAACAAAAGGTGAATCAGTAATATAAGTAGATAGATAAAGGATATCTACTTTCTGACCACCATCTAATTCAAGTGCATCCACTGTGAGAGTTATTGTGCATCTCCCATCACCCAACTTTCCTAAAGAAATTAGACTCGTCTCCAAGACTGGTACCTGCATGACCTCCTTCAACACCTGTGTGTTATTCGTTTGCATTTTCAGCTTCACCTCCCCTTTGCCAACAATTTGACAAGGCTCACCAACCCCTAAATAAATCTCTCCAAAGTCTCCAAAGACATACCCATGAAAAGATGCTCTATTACAGGCTACATGGAAAGAGGCAAAAGAATATGTAAACAAAGATTCTACTTTATCCAGAACAACTTGTGCAACATCACCTGCAACATCTGCTTCTATACGTTGATCTTCTATCGACCAACAATCGTCCTTTCCTTGCTCTTTCTTTCCATTAATCAGACCATTCATGCTATTCAGTTTCTCCATTCATAGCTTACTTTCTTCTACCATTTCTATACTCCCACTCAATCTGAAACCCCTGAGAGTGACCTGTAATCAACAAACACTAACCAGATCTAAACCACCAGTTGTCAACCCAACCTAAAGCTCTGATACCAACTGTTAGGATCTTGCTCCTCAATTAGAGCACATATATGATTACCTCTTGTATTAGAAACTAAACACGGAATTTAACTAGAATGAATAAGTAACTAAAAATATGAAACAACACAGGATATGAGAGACAATACACAATTGTATTAATAATCACTTAGAAGAAAATACAATAAAAAAGATGCCACTTCTTCTTCCACCTCAAAGGCTTGCCACACCTCAAGGACTTCTTCCCTCTCTCTCACGCAGTCCCAACAATCAACTCCAATACAAAGTTAGTGTTCACCTCCACCAGTTAGTAACAACACTGCCAGTACACCAAGTACACAACCGTACTCCAAGTAGATCTTCTGCTCTCTACTGCTACCTACAAATCACCAGACCTTACTCACCATTATATATCTCCAAAAGAAGCCATGCACACCTACTGACCAAGATCATACATATACGAAGAACCCTTTTGATTCTCCAAACCAGCACCAACACTTGGTACTGTGGCACTAAGAGGAACACACCATTTCTCTCCTCTCTCTGTAGGAGCTTATTTTACTCTCTTACTCTCTAGCACTAGTTTACAATACAACTCATGAGTCTATTATATAGATCTCATGCTTACAATAATTAGATGCGCAACTCAAGACTATAACTAGCCTTTAACATGCAAACTAACAGTCCAAAAATAGACTCTCTAAAATCAACATGTAAACTGCATGTTCACGCATAGGCTACCGATGTTAGCTCCTCCCTGACCGATGTCAGCCGACTGGTAACTGACATCGGTTGCTTCTTCATTGCTATCCAACCAACATCGGTTGATCAGACCAACATCAGTTGCCTCGAAACTCATTCTACAACTCTCTGCAACCTCATTAGCTTTTGTAACTCCTCTTGTTTGCATCTTGGTAAAGCTTTTAGCTCCACAACCTAACATTTTCTATGGACTTCTGTCTGCAAACATTTTTTGACAGACAAAAAGTCCATGAAAATTATTCTACAGATAAAAGTCCACAGAAATTCCACCCAGCTTTGCTTTGGCTTGTGCCTGAATTCCTTTAGACTTTTTGTCTAAAGGAATTCTTTTAGATAAAAAATTTGAAGGAATTTGAGACTGAAGTAACTTTGAACTTAGACAAATTTTAGACTTACCCAGATTTTTTCCTTTTGAAGCACCTACCCTTTGGAAGGGTACTAAACTTTTGGACTGCCCTTCGGCCAAGGGCATACCCTTGAACCAAGCCATTAAACCAAAAATGGTTCAATGGTTCAAGGGTTCAGCCATTCCATGTCGAATTCCTTGTGGACCAAGGTCGATGAACCTTTTGTCGATTGAACTGCCACGTTGAACCAAGTCATTGAACCAAAATTGGTTTAACGATTCAATGGTTCAACACTTGGTAATGTTGAACTTGAAGATGGACCCTTTGAACCAAAAGGCCAATAAACCACTAAACCAGGCCATGAAACAAACTCATTAAACTCGTGCAACTTGGAAATGACTATTTCAAATAGCAAGGGAAGAAGGTGACCAAAATTTTGCCTATAGGAAAAATGGGTCAACATATTGGTGACTCACAGGGGAAGCATGCTTGCTATGCTTAGAATTCAGTTGCCTTATAGTCCATTGGGTGCAGAGTCAGATGTAGCTATGAAAGAATTAGAAACAGCCTCAAAAGATCTAAGAATCAAACATGAAGCTTTACCCCACATGCAAAGGGAAACACACAAGGCTAAAAACACTACCTGTGCAAATTGCACTTAGGGAAAATAGGAAAAACCACTGAAAACAAACTATTATATACAGCTAACCAAGAATTCTCACCTCCCTCTTGGATCAAAGGGGAAACTTCTCAAGTTCCCTTCCTAGCAAGAAGACTTATGGTGCCAGGCAAATAGCTAAATGAAATAGAGTGTTGGTGACTTGCTCCTCTTGCCTATCACTTGAGTTGGTTAATATCTGAGTGGATCAGATTCAAACATGCCTCTGACATATATGTATTCTACTTGTCCTTAGAATCTTGTTAAATGTTGGTCCTTCATATTGGTACTCCTCACCAATAAATCAATGGTTGTTGGCTCATCACCATAAGCCTTTTGATCTGCACATTCCTTCTGCAATGTATCATGGTCTAACTTGTTCCCTTTTGCCTCATTGAAAATCTTGTTAGACTCATCCTCTACTTCCTTTTAGCCTTCTTGAAGAAGGGTGACTGTGGTGATGTCTGAAATGGACTCAAAAAATGATTGTTCATCCCATAGAACATCACCTCTCTGTTTAAAGCTCTCTTCTCTAAAGCATTCCTCCAAGAAGATAGACCTCTCCTTTTCCTCTTTGTTGATCAAAATTTATAGATTTTCAAAAATATCCTCCTGATCCTCCTCTTTCTTAGGCTCCTCAGTGTAGTTGTCTTTGTAGACACCAAAATAGTGTCCACTCCCCCCTTGGTCCCTTTCTAACTTTAACATGCCTAACCTATACTTTATTAATTTAAAATACTTATTTTGAATTAATCATCCCCCCTAGACACCTCACCTTGGATTCCTAGCTCGTAGACCATTTATCACCCTATGACTAATCATAATTACCTAAGACCTATTTCAACTCTCCCACTAACCCCCGCGCCTAATAAATCCACCTTTGGACCATTCACTAATGACAATTGAACCTGGCAGATGGAGGAATGGGAAAAAGGCTAAAAATAGCCATTTTACCTGTTCTCTAGCCACTGACATTGGTTAATCATCGGCCGACACCGACAGAATCACTAACATCAGTTGCTTAAAACTAAATTCTAACCTCGGTTGCATGCCTGAATGCGGATTCTCTTATTCTCGAGATCCAAATACTCTTGCTCCTTGACTCCTTGCATATCAAAGCCAGGCTTTAAGACGAGGCATCAACATTCTATCATCACTCTCCAAGCTAAGAAACTCTAGAGAATTCACTCCACACCAAGTTGAAACATTGCATGAGGTCTCCTACATCAGCAATAATGGGAACAAGTCTTCTACACTTCTGGTTCTCCACCAAGAGCTAAGTATTATTCTAGTTTATATTTTAGTATTTTTAGAATGCATTGGTGATTAGTCCATTGAATATTCTTGAGTACTATTGATAGACAACCCGACTTTATTCCCAGAGAGGCTGAAAATCCTTCCTCTCATTCTTATTCTCTTTCCACCCCTGTCCTCTACCTTAGCTCTTTCCCAGACCATACTCAATATCCTGCAACCCTGCACAACCCTGTAAGCCTTCACAGACTCTTTTGTCAACCAAAAACTTGTACAAAACCCATCCAAGGTCCATTTCCCTGATCGACACCGACCACAACCTTGACCGACATCGACAATATGACCAACGTCAGCACCTTTGTCCAACTGATGCCGGTAGGACTACCGACGTCGGTGACAATGACAGACTGACTGTAAGAGAATAGGTACATGTTTTCTACTTTCTCTTTCTTATTATTTCATTATATTTCTTTATCTGACACACTTTTTATCAGAAAGTGGACTGTCATCCCTCAAGGAAGTCTTTACACTTCTGGGACCGAGCTTTGCTTAGCAGTCCACCATATATCTATCTAACATTTTCTTTATTTAAGTCTTTCTTATCTACAAGTGTCATCCTCCACAGCCAAATAGGAGCTCCTTCAATCATCTAGATATGGTGTGCAACTTCATCTGGGTATCATCTAACCTCTGACCATTTAACTTTAGTTTCTTATTTCTTCTGAATGTGAAAAGTTAAAACAAGTTAGAAACATTCTGGCATGCCCGGTGGGACCTTGGAGTTTTCCTTGGGTTCATTTCTTCTAAAAAGCAAACTTTCATATAACTGCATTAGGAAAAGGCTTTCTTCTTGCATCCCTCCTCTTATTTCTTTTTTCAAAAATAAATCATAAGCACTAATTAAAAAGAACCTCTTTCTTTTTTCTTCTTGTCACCTTTTTCCTTCATCTTAGAGTAGTGAAAATTCATGCTCTTAACCTTTTCCTCACTTCTTTGCATCTGAATAAAAACATTTCAATTTCGGCTAAAATCTATTGCATTTCATTCTTGCTTGAATGCATATTTAGCCTTCTCATCTACTAATTAAAAGTGCATTATGAATAAATCATAGTGCACATATGTTACACATCTAGATGACAAGCACATCAAACTAAACATCTAAACATACCTGAGACAAGGTCTGACTAGGATTTCATCACCTAGCGGATACCTTACCCTTCCTAGTAATCCTACTTGGACTTCACTACCAAGGGGAGAACCCACTCTATTCTCTGGCAAAGTATAAACTCTAGGGGAAGTATATATTGTCTAAGTGACCCAGCTTAACTATGGACTCGTGAAGTGAGGGGAGCAAGCCCCCAGCACCAAGCCACGTATGGAACCTAACACAGAATTTTGAGCACCAAAACATAACCCAAAACCAACCTTAGACTACCTCTTTTAGGACTCATTCTAAAAGCCCAACTTCCCAAACATATTCTTCTAAGGCATAAGCCACCACGACTCTAAAATTTATTCTTAGGAATTAATGTTTAGTGGTTGATTGCCATCATCTATTTTTTTGTCTGTATCTAATTTTTTGAGCTGGTGAGGTCATATTCTGAGATCTAAAAACAACTCAGACTTTCTTCTTTCTTTCAAAAACTTTTAGTTTTTTGAGTTTTTGGAAATACACAGTAACTGACATCAATTTTTCCACTGACATCGGCAACTATCTTCACCAACATCGGTTATTTGACTGACATCGACAACTTACTTCACTGACATCAGTTTTTCTACTGACGTTGGTCACTGTCAAAAAAAAATTCTTCTCAAATAGCAAGGTAAAAACCTGACCTTGTTGCTGTTAAAAACAAATTCTAGTTTTCTAAGGTTGAAACATACAGTTTTTAAAACCTGAATCTATTTTGCCTTGGATGGTTTTGACACGTAATTAGACAAAAACTCTTGTTGACCATGCAAGGCAATAACCACTCCTACCTTCGCCTTCTATATCAAGTCCCCAAATGGAGTATAATTTAGAAACTGAACGTACTCCTATCCAACCAACCCCAACTCAACCCCCTATTATTCTCGAAGGGGACCAAGACTTTGAAAGGTTCCTTGACCTTAATGTCAAGGCTCTTTAGCACTATCTCGTGAGAAGTCAAATGCGAGATCCTTTAGGCAACCTAGTTTATGGGATGCCAACTTCCTTAGTTGAAATGACAATCATATCAACAGCCTCCATAACCCAACCCATGGTCACCCAGGCCATTGCCTCAATTAACAACCCGACCATTACTAATATTCAAAGTGTGGCCTCTCCTTTTGTTTTTGGACCTACCTCCATTGGGGTTTCTGTACCCCCTCAACCATAAACCATTCAACAAAGTCCTACACCATTCCAGAACTTAATTGTCTCCATTCCACCTACTCTTGCACCCATAAATACAAGAGTGACTACTTATCCTTTAGCTAGTGTTGCCACCATCCAACCACCTTTGGCGACATCAAGTCAAGTTGTGCCCTCTAGCTTCATGACACAACCACCCTTGAATTCAACATTAGTCCCTATGACTAGTTACCAATATGTTGCACCTATACAAGCACAACCAACTATGTCATACGCTCCACCTAACACCTTCCAAATGCCTTACAACCTAGGGGCACCCCACCTGCAAATCCATCAACTGATCTAATCAAGATGTTTATGGATAAGATGTCTAATCTTGAGACATCTTTTTTGAGTTCAAAAAATGTTCTCTCATATGAACAAATCTGTAATGAACCTATTCATCCTTCAGTCCCAATCTGACCATATCCTAGTCAATGGGAACTTCCCAATTTTACTCACTTTTAGGGTAAAGAGGACCCACAGCAACATCTATGAGCATTTATACACGCTTGCTACCTTATAGCCCATGATGATGCGTTATTACTTCGCACATTTCCCATGCCACTTTCTGGTGCTGCCCTCAATTGGTATAGTTCTATTACCAATCATTCTCTTTTTACCTTCACTAAACTAGCTCAACTATTTCTTGACCACTTTTCAATCAACATCACTAAGAAGGTCTCCATTACATACCTCTATTCTATCAGATAATTTGATGATGAATCAATAGCTAATTTTGTTGCCCATTGGAGAGGTTTAATCAACCAACTCTCCTTTTCTTTACCTCAACATGAGATCATTGAGCTCTTTTCACAAGCATGTGCCAAACACATCTCATCTACTTTTCGGGTCCAAGCATTCTGCACATTTGATGAAGCTTTCACCATGGCTAGGAAGCTTGAACTTCATGTTGTCGAAGAAAACAAAGTCAAACTACGTAGTAAAAATACTAATGCAAAATCAAATGACCCTTCATCCAAATCTTCTTCTTATAATCCCAAGTCTAAGGGATCAACAAATGTTGTGGTACTTAGATCATCATCATCGACCATAACTAATCAATTTGAACCTTCCACATTTCAAAGCATTACACAACAATTCCAACAATGATACGTATAGCATCAATATACTCCAATAGGAGAATCATACGCATCTGTGTTGGATAAACTAGTCAAACAAGGAGTCCTCAACCTCCCCCAAATTTGACCACCATCTCAATTTGATCCCTCGTGTGCCATCCCTGCATGGTATAGGGAGAATGACTTTTGTAATTATCACTGTGTCAAAGGCTATGACACAGATAATTGTAAAACCTTCAAGAACATTGTCCAAGATATGCTAGACAAAGGTGATCTTGTCTTAGATAACCCAAACGTGCCACCTAACCAAAACATAGACATCTTTAGACAACCTTTTCCTAACCATCCCCCTAGCCAAAACAACATTCAGACCACAGCCGAAGACCCCTAAGAGCATAATATACTCACGATCGATATGGTTTTGCCTTTTGTCCCTAACTAACCTCTTTCACAAATTGAAGAGGTTAGTCAACCTATCCCTCCACCACAGGAAGAAGAGCCTTCTTCTCCTAATAGTCCTCCATCTACCCCTCTTATATTGGAGGATGCTTTAACCATACCAATGCCACTAGCCCCACCTTCATCCTTCCTACTACCAATGGAGGACCATACCTTTCCTACTCTTCAACCATAAGTAGGAGGCACGATCATCCCTATGCTATTTCCTCTCGAAGAACCCCATTCTCCAATTCCTTCTCCACCGAGATAAGAACTTGTCTCTTCACCTACTTCAACCGAAGACGATCTAGTAATGGCTCTCTCTCACCTTTGGCCTAAGATTGCTGCATCTAACACATTTCCACTCTCGCAACCACCCAAATCTTTTGAAAAACCAATTATAAAGCCTCATCTAACATCTTCCAAACCATTCTCTCGATTGGTTGAGAACTTAGGATTTCTCCATTCAAGTAACTTAGAGCATGAGGAATTGTGGGAGTGACTTAAAGCTCCTTATCTTACACATCCCACTTCATCTCATACTAATGACCCTCCTTCGACAAAATCTCCTAAAGTCTCCAATGAGGACCAGGCTTCTACTTCCAAATCTTCATAAGCTCAACCATCTGCCTCTGAACCTAAACCCTCACAAACATCCACCATACCAACACCAATTAAATCCCTTGGTGTTTGCCCCACATCTGACCTCACTCACCCACAAGTGAAGGTAGATTTTAATCTCACCCCCCATAATAGTAGTCCTCACACCATATTAAAGAAGGCTACTAAACCACATCAGAGAACTCCTCCTCCACCATCATCATTGCCCTCCATTTTGGGCCCACATCCTTCTACCTTAATAGGAGTGCTCCCTACTCCAACACCTAACAAAAATAAGTTTCCTCCATTACTCCCTTTACCCACCAAAAACATACCTCCTCTAAAAAATTTGGCACCCCTCATGAAGAAAGTGTTGTCTACACAAGTGGCCACACCACCAACCCAAAAGGTGGTATGGAAATCTCCCTCAACAACTCCCAAACAAAAGTCATCAACACCTAGTGCATCAACAAGCATGAACCCATTAGTGGGTTCATATGCTTTGATACTACGCTAAATTTTGCAAACTTCTAGCATCACTCTCCCACCTATTAAACCATCTCAACCTCTTAGACCAAAACCATCCTGGTTCAATGACACTAAAATCTGCCTATATCATCGCTCACTGGGGCATGATACCAAGAATTGTTGTGCCCTCAAGGTTGTCATTCACCAATACCTAGAGAAAGACACCCTTCTTCTTGAGGATACTATCAACAAATATCTAACACTGTCTAATGTATCTCCAACCTCTCCACCTTCATCAGGATCCCATCATCAGACTATGGTCCCTTTACCTCCTTTGCCCCCTTTATTCATGATTAACACCATCAATATGGCCACTAGGTCACAAAATTTAAAGGATAAAGCAAAAGATCAGGTTACTATTCCTTAGACCTACCCATTTGTCAAACCTGATCAACCACCCAAACCCAAGATTTTTATCTTGGGTACATCCCAACCCACTTCTTCAGAGGCAATCCATTTTTCTATGGTGAAACAACTTCACCAAACTCTCATGAAGATGACTTTATATGACCTCATTCAAAGCTCTCCACAACATCGTCAAGCTTTAATCAAAGCTTTACAGGTATTGGAGTTCCAACTCGAGGACCCCCAACCACTAGCTACCTTAGTCCAATCATTATCCATCGTCGCCTCTATTACCTTTAGTGATTCTAAAATTCCTACCTCCAACTTAGAAGATCAGGATGCTACCCTTTTCATCACAGCCTATGTTGATCAAACTCACATTAAGTGAGTTATGATTGATGGGGCACTAGCATCAATATCATTTCCACCCATGCCTATGACCAATTAGCCCTCCCAAAGAATTGTATCTCTAAAATTGATGCAATTCTTTGATCTTTTAATGACTCCACCACCACTACCATTGGCACCGTCATCTTACATATTTGTATTGGCCCACGAAAAATCCTAGAAATCTTCTACATCATCAAAGGGGAGTTCCATTACAACATGTTATTAGGACAACCTTAGATCTATGCCATGGCCTATGTCCCTTCTACATTACACCATTGTGTCAAATTTTAACATGACGGTCAAGTCCATGTCATTCCTGCAGACCCCTCCCCTTTCAAGACATGCAACACAACTTATCGACCCAACGATGTTCTCATTCCTTTAAAAACATCAACCCAAACACCACCTCCACCCATAGAAGCTTCAACAAGTACGCAAATGGTGGTTACACCTACACCACCTCCTCAAGTGATAACAAAACACCCTATGGAAGATACCTTCCAACGTCTTTCACTTGGGGAGTATCGTTTACTCACCTTGGATATGTTCCAAACTCCTCAAGAGTATGGACAACTTCATCACAATCCTAGCTATGACCATCAGATCAAAATGGTCATCCCTTATGGTCCTCCCAATCTTCAAACAAACCTCATCTATGGAGGGCTAAATAGAGCTCCCACTGATGGGAATCCTCTTTCATCACCACAACTATTTACGTTCGACTTCTCTTTTCTTGGCAACCCAAAATTTGCTCATACCTATCTTTATAGGTGTGCATGGAAAGGCTTTGGCTTTGGGTGCTATGAATAAGGCTCCCACCAGCCCGTCAAACCACCAAATGATGAGGCCATAAAGAATGCCGAGAAGCAACATGACCTGGGTTTTGTAAAACCTACTAAAACTTCTAAAAACCCTCACCCCAAACATATCATAGACCAATCACCTCCAAACTCACCTATTCTCCCATCTTCACCTACAAAGTTGGTGGTTTCCATCCCTCCTAGTTTTTTTCCATAAACGCCATTCACTTGGAACCCCTAACCTATCAAGTAGGTGGGGTATCTAAGTCTCTCCCTCTCGTTTATCCAAACATGATAGACGATGAATCCATTACCATTAACACTGTCCAATGCATGGATGATGAAGCCATACTCACCTACATGGGTGAAAATAACTCTTTCATTCAATGATCACTTCCTTTGGAAATGCAGGTTATGTTAAATGAATCAACCATTGACATTAACCTTCCATCTTCTGATGTTCCTCATGTTTTAAAGATTGGTCAATCTTTGGATTCCCAAGAACAAATCGACTATACCCAATTCCTTTCATATCATAACAAAGCCTTTGCTTGGACCTATAGTGATAAGCCTGGTATCGACCCTAACATCATCCTTCATAACATTGTCACAAACCCAGAGGCTAAGCCTATCAGGAAAAAGCTTCGTAAGATGCATCCTCGAGTTGCACTCCTTGTCAAAGAGGAGCTTTAATGTCTTCTCTCTATCTCCTTTATCCAACCCATTGATTATCTACAATGGGTATCAAATATCATCCCTATCACAAAAGTGACTGGGGGAATTCAAATTTGTACTGACTATCATGACATTAACCCGGCTTGCCCAAAAGAATATTTTCCTCTACCTAACATCGACCAACTTGTTGATCTTACAGCCGGTCATGAGATGCTATCACTCATAGATGGGTTTTCAGGATATAACCAAATCCTAATTGTGCCAGAAGATCAACACAAGACCACCTTCATCACCCCATGGGGGACTTTTTGCTATAGGGTCATGCCTTTTGGTCTAAAAAATACAGGTGCCACATATCAATGCACCATGACCTACATCTTTCACGATCTCCTCCACAAAATCATGGAGGACTATGTGGATGACCTACTAGGCAAATCTAAACTCTGTCATGACCATTTAACTATTCTCAAATTTATATTCACTCGCCTCCTCCAATACAACATTCGACTCAACCCCAAGAAATGCGTCTTTTGGGTTCTCTCTGGGAAGCTTTTAGGCTTCATCATTTCTCTTCATGGCATTGAGATTGATCCCACTAAGATAAGAGCTATACTCGAGATACTACCACCTACCAATCTAAAGCAACTTCACAGCCTGCAAGGGAAGCTTCAATCTATTCATCACTTCATCTCACAGCTTTTCAACCGATGTCAACCCTTTCATCACCTCCTCAAGAAGGACGTCTCCTTTAATTGGGATAAGGATTTCCAAGAGGCTTTTGAGGCTCTTAAACATTATCTTGTCTCTCCACCAGTCCTTATTCCACCTAAAGATGACCAACCTTTCTATCTTTACATTTTAGCAACAAATCATTCTTTAGGTGCCATGATCACGCATCGAGATAAACAACATCATGAGCAAGCGGTTTACTACATAAGCTGAACACTCATTGATTATGAAACTTGGTATACTCATACCAAAAAACTCTGTTTGGCATTAGTCTTTACCGCTACTAAACTCTATCATTATCTTTTCAATCACAAAACTTATGTCATCACCCACACTGACCCCCTCAAATACATGCATTCCAAGCCATACCAAAACCAACGTATGGCTCATTGGCTCATGCTTCTTGCTGAGTTCGATTTGGAATTCATCCAACAAAAACCTATAAAGGGGCAAACAATCGCTGACCAACTAGAAGATGCCCCTCTACCTAACAACCAACCCTCTCACTATGAATTCTCAGATGAATCCATCACCACATTATCCACTGATGACATTTTATATCAAATGAAAATGTTCTTTGACAGGTCTAGATGTCAACACAGTGGGGGTGCGGGGGTCATTCTCATCCCTCATGAGGGTGATCCCATGCCCCTATCTTTCAAACTTAACTTTGAATGTACCAACAACATGGCTGAATATGAAGCCTTAAATTTTTGGACTTCAAACCACCCTTTTCCTAGGCATCAAGACCATCAACATCTTTGGCAACTCACAACTAGTCATCAATCAAATCAGTGATTCATATCTTTGTAAAAATGAAGTTTTACAAAGGTACAAACACCATGTTGACACCCTGCTAGAATCTTTCGACCATTACCTCTTGAAAACTATTCCTCAATCTACGAATAAGTTTGTTGATACTATGGCTTCTCTCACCTCACACATTCCATCCTCATCATCTTCCTCAAGAATTTATGTTACAATACATCATTTGGTATTACCTTCATATATCTCCACTAACATCAACCTCGTCAACACCATTGACTCTAGTCCACAAGATGTTTGGTATAAACAGCTCGTGGACTACTTAACTTATTCTATTGTCCCCCCTAATCTCTCTAGCAATGCGCGACGGGCTTTTATCAAAAGCATAGCTCGATATACTATGCTAGGGGGTCTTCTCTATAAACAAGGTTACGATGGCCTCCTTCTTCGATGTCTAACCTCCACTGAAACATCTCACGCTATCAAATAAGTCCATGATGGGATTTGTGGAGGGCATTTTAGTGGTAACTCAGTTGCAAAGCGCATCCTTCACCTGGGCTATTATTGGCCCACTCTTCATCAAGCCTGCAGTGACTATGTTCAGTGTTGTATCAAATGCCAACAACACGCTAACTTACTTTATGTCCCTAGCCATGGTCTACAAGTTGCTAAGGACTTCTGGCCCTTTTCACAATGGGGCTTAGACCTAATCAGATTAACCCCCATTCATCTCTCTAACATCAATCCATTATCACCGCAACTAAATACTTCACTAAATGGGTGGAAGTGATCCCCCTCATCTCCACTAAAGCTGACAAAATCATCAACTTCATCAACCAACACATCATCTGTCATTTTGATGTACCTCACAAAATCATCACTGATAATGGCAAGTCATTCAAAACTAAAACTATCCAGAAACTTTGTGACTCATTTTGCATCAAGCTTAGCTTCTCCTCACCTTACTACCCACAAGAAAATGGGCAGGCCGAGGCTTCCAACAAAATCTTAACCAAAATTCTAATGAAGGTGGTCAATGACACTGAAAGGGATTGACACATTCACATTCCCTTCACTTTGTGGGCCTACCGCACTAGCATCTAAACCCCAATGGGTGCTACACCTTTGTCTTTAGTGTATGGAATAGAGGCTATCCTACCTCTTGAAATACAAATACCTTATTTATGCATCTCTTTGCATGATATACTTTCTAACGATGACTTTCATCAAGATCGATTGGCTCAACTTGAGTTACTTGACGAATGTCGCCTTGTTGCCCTCAACCATCTCCATATCTACCAAAATCGCATCCAACGTGCCTATAACAAAAGTCTGAGAGAATGAGATTTCAAAATTGGAGATCTTGTCCTCAAAGAAAACCAACACATGACCAATATGGAAAGAAGTAAACGAGGCAATTTTGCTCTTAATTGGCTCAGACCTTATATCATAACACACAAGTATGGATCAGGGACTTATCGTCTGTCTTCTCTTGAAGGCCAGCCAGAACCTAAGCCCCTTAATGCCTTGCATCTACAACCTTTCTACTATTAATCAAGTACTCATTCACTTGATATTTAACTTGAGCTCATCCCTTGAACAACCCCTGTCATCCTCATTCCTATTCCCTTCTTTTCCTACAAACATTAGTTAATCATTTTTACATTAATGCTTTGTCCTACTAAAAAGGGAAACCCTTAAACCCCTATAGGCTAGTCCATGACTAAAAGTTAAGTCAAAAACAAAACACATAAAATTGGGATGCCTATTCAAAGGTCATAAAACTATAAATGTAGACTACTCCCTCGAAGGACAGCTACATAATTGTTGTAATTGATAGATTTTTCCCTTGAAGGACAGCTATTCAAAGACATTCAACCATACAAAGCAAAATATAGACCAATCCCTCGAAGGATGGCTATGCCTAAATATTACTACAAATAGCACTCTCTCAGAAGCTTTTCGCATCAATCAGCTTCACATATGACCATAAAACAAAACAACATCCCCACGTAGACTTCTCGCATTGATCAGTCTACCAAAAAAAAAATTGACCGACAAACTATTAAGTCATGGACTTGCCTATAGTCATTCTCAGGGTCACTTATAAAAGGGGCAAATTTATCCTTGCTAAAAAGGGTTACGCTATCCTCACATCTCACATAATCAAACCTATTACCCCAACATACCCAAGGGATTTTGAGCTCACTTAACATCAAGTGATTTGAATACTTCTCTAACACAAACAATGGTCAATGATGTAATGCATGAACGGGGCTTTTGTTTGCAAAAACCCTTATCTATGCCATCATTATAGTCCTTGTCAATGAAAGAGCAACGTGCCTTTCACTTCTTACATACCTTTGTCACATCCAACCAAATCATTTTCTAAACCAAACCAAACCAAACCAAACCAAACCAAAACATTTTCTAACCATTAACATAACCTCATGATTTATTTAATACAAATATCAATTTGTGTTATGTAAATTATCATAGCCCATTCACACTAGTTTCTATGGACAACAATACACATGGAAACTAACAACCAAACACAATTTATGTCAAGCATATATCATCACCAATACAAATAGTGTTGAAGCATAAATAAACTCATTTCATTTTTAGCATACATCCATCACCAATATGGAAAATTGCTAGGGATGAAAAACCACATAACCTATGTGAAAAAATGCACCATCACATAATATGGAAAAGGTTGTAACATCATCATACACTCATCATTTCAAGCATGTACCATCAGACATATATGAAGTGCTAAACCATTAACATGACCAAACCAATTATTGACCTCTTTGACCCTTCCTCCCTTTCGGGGAGAACTACATTGGCCTGAGGCCCTTGAAATAGGGGCTATGTAGGCAGCACTCAGTTGACATAGACTCTTCTGGGGTTAGCTTGGACATTTGCCCATTCATCTCCCTAATGACATTGGCCATTCATTTATTCATCTACCTAATGGACAAACCATTTCACCTTTAACCATGACTTAACCTAGTCAAACCCAATCCATAATCGACTCTCTTCTTCCCTTTTGGGGAGAACTACATTAGCCTAAGGCCCTTCAAATAGGGGCTATATAGGTAACACTCAGTTGACATGGGGTCTTCTGAGGTTAGCTCAACCATTCCTTCGTCCGTCCATCTAATGGACCAACTATCTATACCAACCCAAACTCATGACCAAACAATCAGCCCTGACACTGAATGAGTTACCTAAACTTCTCATGGGGCACATTGGAGATTGCATGCATCTCCCCATCCACAACAAACTACACTTGAGATGACTTATATCTCATCCTGACTCGACTAATGACCTTGAAGATCATGACTATCTCCTCAAACCACGACCACTTTCAAGACAACTTTGCCTTGGTTGTTTTGATTGCATATATGCTACCCCACGAATAGTTAGCAAATTGTATGCAACCCACACTACGACCCTCACACCTATTGATGGATCGCGCTTCAGTTGATCCTCAATATTTGTGACATTTTCATGTTTTCTAGGAGCACTTTTTGAGCCTGGGATACTTGGAACACGATGACCATTGGAGCTACAGCTTTGATCGTTTAACCCAATTAGCCACAACTAAATGTTGGGGACCGGTTATTTTGATTTTATCACTCGACCTTTGATTGTGACAATTTGACCTATCTATCACGTGAAGTGGTATACACACAATCCCAACTATTATAGCATTCACACTCCAACTTCACCATACCCATCCACTGCCTATCAAATCGGCACCCGATATTAGGTTACCTTCCCTCGACTCCCGCTTTGAGGGGGAATACCTCATCATCATTCTTGGGGCAACCTACACCTCATCCCATAACTAGGGCAACTTACTCCTATATTTGTCTTGCAGTTCATCAGAACAACCAACAAGACAAAAAGGGGCAAATGTAGACACCAAAATAGTGTCAACTCCCCCTTGGTCCCTTTCTAACTTTAACATGCCTAACCTATACTTTATTAATTTAAAATACTTATTTTAAATTAATCATCCCCCCTAGACACCTCACCTTGGATTCCTAGCTCTTAAACCATTTATCACCCTATGACTAATCATAATTACCTAAGACCTATTTCAACTCTCCCACTAACCCCTGTACCTAATAAATCCACCTTTGGACCGTTCACTAACGACAACTAAACTTGGCAAATAGAGGAATGGGCAAAAGGCTAAAAATAGCCTTTTTACCCGTTCTCTAGCCACCAACGTTGGTCAACCATCAGCCGATGCTGGTGGAATCACCAATATCAGTTACTTAAAACTAAATTATAACCTCGGTTGCATGCTCAAATGCAGATTCTCTTACTCCCAAGATCTGAATTCTCTTGCTCCTCGACTCCTTTCATATCAAAGGTAGGCTTTAGGATGAGGCATCAACATTCTATCATCACTCTCCAGGCTAAAAAACTCTACAGAATTCACTCCACACTAAGTTGAAACATTGCATGAGGTCTCCTACATCATCCATAATGGGAACAAGTCTTCTACACTTTTGGTTCTCCACCAAGAGCTAAGTACTATTCTAGTTTATATTTCAGTATTTTTAGAATGCATTGGTGATTAGTCCATTGAATATTCTTGAGTACTATTGATAGACAACCTGACTTTCTTCTCGAAGAGCCTGAAAAGCCTTCCTCTCATTCTTATTCTCTTTCCACCCCTATCCTCTACCTTAGCCCTTTCCCAGACCATACTCACTGTCCTACAACCCTGCACAACCCTGTAAGCCTTCATAGACTCTTCTATCGACCACAAACTTGTCTAAAACCTGTCCAAGGTCCATTGCCCTAACTGACGCCGACCATAACCTTGATTGACATCGGCAATATGACCGACATTGGCACCTGTAACCAACTAATGCTAGTAGGACTACTGACATTGGTGATTGTGACAGACTGACTACAAGAGAATAGGTACGTGTTGTCTACTTTCTCTTTCTTAGTCTATCATTATATTTCTTTATCTGACAATTTTTTTATCAGAAAGTGGACTGTCATCCCTCAAGGAAGTCTTTGCACTTCTTGGATCGAGCTTTGCTTAGTAGTCCACCATATATCTATCTAACATTTTCTTTATTTAAGTCTTTCTTATCTACAGGTTTCATCCTCCATAGCCAAAGAGGATATCCTTCAATCATCTAGATACGGTGTGCAACTTAATCTAGGTATCATCTATCCCCTGACCATTTAACTTCAGTTTCTCATTTCTTCTAAATGTGAAAAGTGAAAATGAGTTAGAAACAGTCTTCATCATCAAAATAACAAGGAAGTTCATCAAACAGAAGGGGAGAGAGCTCACCATGCTTTTGTTCCTCCTCGTATTATTGGAACATCTTCATATATGCAAGACCAGTGTCCTCTCCATTATTGATAAGGTTTTCACAAGGAGCATTGATGATGATTTCTTCTTCGTTGTCACTCATGACAGTCTCTTGAAGAAATACAGATTGGATCTTTTGCTCCTCACTTGCCTCTTATAGAACAGGTTCTTATTTGAGAAGAGGTGGAGTGGAGAAAATATGTGGAAGAGGAGGCAATCCTTGAGCTAGAATTGAATGATTGTCCTCTTTCCATTTGGTCAGCACTTCATCAACATCATGTATGGCCTGATAGCTCTCTTGGAAATGTGTAGGTGGGGTGTGTTCAGACATAGAATGTGTTGTTTGGTTTGAGTTGTCCATCTCACATTGGCTAAGAAATCTCTCCCTGGATTCCAACTCCATAATTCTACTGGCTAGATCTTCTTGGAAAAGCTTTTCCTAGAGGTTGTCAGCATTATCATGAGCATGCATAGCATCAGCTTCTTCAAGGTTTTGAGAAAAACCTTGCTCTTCCTCCATTTTGCCCCATGATTTTAGTGTTTCTCCCTAGTTTAGGACCTCTGAATTACAATTTTGCTCTTGTGAATAGGCAGCAACTTTGTTTTCTCCAAGGTCCTGGGGCTCCTCCATAAGGGATAAAGGTTTTAACTCTCTTTCAAGATGCAGCTTCATCCTAGCCTCTAAATATTCAATTTGCTTGTCTAGGTTGTCCTAAAAGAGTCTTTCTTGGAGGTCACCAGCATTATCCTCTTCAAAGCTCTGAGTTAGATCCTGGCAATCCTTCCTCCAACTTGGAAATTGCACATCATGTTGAAGGACTTGGGGAGGTTGGGGAATGCAAGGAAAAGATTGTTGGTGTGTTGGAAGAGTCTTTAGAAGAGGGACGTGTTGGCTGGTGGTACTCCCCTCAATGGAAAATTCATGATTTAAGGATTTTAGAAGGTTCATCTCCATGGGAGGTTACTTTAATGCCTTCTGGTGCTGGAAAGCCAGGTGCATGAGATTGAGAGTGAATGCATTTGATGATCTAAAGTGAGCAAGTGCAATCTGATAGAAAGGATTTGGTGCAAAAGAGGGGGTTTTCTTTAGAATAGAAGGGGATGCATAACGTTGACTACCTTGAATAAATGGATTTTTCCATTTTGTTACCTCCTCTTCCATGGAATGCAAGGCCTGTGCTTGCCCAAACAAGCACTCCTCTTTATACATCAACTCCTATTGATATCTATACTACTCTTCTAGCCTGTTAATCTCTAATTCTAGGGCCACTTCCCTTATCATTGTAGGGTAACTAGGAGAGCTACTTGAGGGGATTGCATAAATATTTGGAGCCTAATTATATTCATATGAAGGAAAACAAGACCCATGATTTTGAGCAAAAGAAATATACATACAAGAAATGATTTTTGATGGCACCAGGCTACTTAACTAGCAGATTTAACTCAGAGTTGCCAGATGCTAAAAATATTTGATTTGCTGTAATAGGACCAGCATCAATCTTAAGACTTTATTGTGTTGTAAAATTGAGTCCCACTGGGCATGCCAAAACTGTTGACATAGGAAAATGCACCCAGTCGCAGGAAGTCGAGCTCCTACCTTCTCCTCACAACATGGAAACTCCCCTCTCACTTGTGGGACTAGTGAAGCTAGAGGGGAGAGTCTCTAGATAAGGGCTAGCTCCCTTTGATGCATCATGTTTGTTCTAGCAAGTGCAAAATATAGATATATATATAGCTATATAATGGGGGGATCAAAAGGGAGAAAGGTACAGGCAAACAAACTACTCTAAGGAGGTGATGCACCAAAAATAAGTCAATCTTCTCACATCCACACTTGAAACCAGACAAATGCATACATACACTCACATTTGGCAGAAAGACCAGGTTGCAGGAATTTGGCAAGGAGGCTTTCATGAAAACATAGAAAAATAGGGGTTCACTAAGGTGCTGTGAAATGCACACTGTAAGTGATCTCCTCTACTCCCACACTTCCAAATACTACTCTTCTCTTATCAGCTGTAGAGATGGCACCTTGTAGATAATAGTTATGCTGGTGTTGAACCTATGAAAGCATTAAGAAATAATGACTGAACACAAACAACACTCAAGACATACTCAGAAAAGTCTATCGAAGATGGAGGTAAAACTGTGTTTATTGATTTAGGTGAAAAATTTTGCCAGGGCTACGCCTTACAAAAGTGAAAAAAAGATCCTTTTACAAATGACAAGTTTGCAATATATATGAGAAGTAAGGAGGCCCATTTGGCATTCCTTGTTTACAAGTGGGCTATTGCATCCCCTCATTGGGAAGAGGAAAATACTGTTGATGATGTCATCTTTCTAGAAGAGGCCTACTGGAACCATGTTGTATGACTACCAAATTTGACTTTGGCATTCAAGCATTAATGTGGAAACATAGACTGCACCCTCTTTTCTACAAATAGATTGAAATTTGTCCCCTTTGAAATGCACGGGCCATGTTGTTCACTGTTTGCACCATTTGGGGATTATCAGGGAATAAATCACCTTCACTTTGCCATTTGTACTGCCTCATTCCTTCCTGCACCCTATCATTCTCTTGATTTGTCACTTGGGATTTTTCCTTTTCCTATCTTATCTTTTCTAGCTCTTTCAGCCCTTGGGGGTGGATTCTTAACGAGTCACTGCATTTTGGCCTCTTGGTTAACTCTCTCTCAGTCAAAAACAAATGGCCATTTCATTTCATGAAAGTTGATGCTCATATGGCTGTCATGTTTTGAAAACCAATGGCTAAACTATTCTATTAATTTTGACATCCTCTGGGACGTCATCAGGTCCATGCTAGTTTTGAGCCTTCTTAATGGCTTCTTCTACGGTTTATCTTCCTTGGCCCTCTGTAGGCACTCTTTCCTTTATTATTTTCTTGGCACCTTCCAAAGGGAAGGTGACCCCTTCAGCCTTTGAAAATGTCCTTTTGTCTTCTAGCTAAGAGTCCCCCACAAGAGCACCTGCCCTTCGGGGTCCTTCGGGGGGTCACTTGTATGCCTTAGACTTTTCCTTAGGTCCCCGCAGACAATTTTCCTAGGTCACTTTGACTCTGTGTATTTTTTGCAGACTTTTGTCTGTGGACATTTTCTCATAGACAAAAAGTCTGTGGAAATCCTTCTACGGATAAAAGTTTGTAGAAATTCTGCTTAGCTTTGCTTTGTCTTGCACCCAAATTCCTTTGAACTTTTTGTCTGAAGGAATTCCTTTGGACAAAAAGTTTGAAGGAATTCAGGACTGAAGCAACTTTGAACTTAGACAAATTTTAGACTTACCTAGATTTTTTCCTTTTGAAGCACCTACCCTTTGGAAGGGTACTAAACTTTTGGACTTCCCCTCATCCAAGGGCATACCCTTGAACCAAACCGTTGAACCAAAAATGGTTCAATAGTTCAAGGGTTCAACCATTGTGCACCAAATTCCTTGTGGACCAAGGTCAATGAACCTTTTACTGATTAAACCACTATGTTAAACCAAGCCATTGAACCAAAATTGGTTCAACGGTTTAATGCTTGGTAATGTTGAACTTGAAGATGGACCCTTTGAACCAAAAGGTTGTTGAACCACTGAACCAGGCCATGAACCAAACTAATTGAACTCATGCAACCTAGAAATGACTATTTTGAATAGCAAGGGAAGAAGGTGACCAAAATTTTGCCTGTGGGCAAAATGGGTCAATAGGTATATGTCATGGAAACTATTAACATAGGGTTCACAAATCAACTTAGTACATAGGAGTGGCATGAGTGCTTAGTTGGGGTGTGAATCAATGTCAATTGCTACCTTTAGTAAATAATGATAATCATCCATGCTCAATCCCACTTTTATAAAATTGATACAACATATCATAGAGGCCTTTGGTGTAGTGTCCAATGAGTTATTCATGAATAAGGTGACCTAGAGGGTAAACATTTTTAGTGACCTCTATGGGCTATTTTCCTGCTGAGTAGGAATCCAGTAGCCTTGAAGAAATCCATTAGGCATGGAGTCATTTGTAGCTCTTCATCCTATATTTTAAGTTAACTAATCATGAACTCTTATGGACTTGGAATAAGTTGAGATCCCATCCATAACAAAAAGAAAATAAAATATGTACTCTAAATGGCACTTATAGGAAAGAAGATCTAATCTAAGTAGAACACTATGCACAAGTTCTTGGAAGAAGTAAAACTATCCTAAAATAATGTGTACAAGGCACTTAGGTAAATTAAAATATCTAACCTACTATTTACAATGTGTATATGATCAATGGAGGTGGTTATTGAGAAGAATCCCATTGACTGGGGTGAGAAACTCTTCTCTATTCATCTTTACAAGATGGTACACATTGGTTGACTTACAACTAATTATGGTATATGGGGCTCTCCATATAGAATCAAACTTTGTGTGCTTCTCAAAATTTTCTCTTTCTACATCCCACTTGAGCACTAGGTCTCCCTCTTAGAAAATTATATAAATGTTCTTTTTATCAAAGGTTCTCTTTGTCTGGGATTTCTAAAACTCCATAGTTTACACAAATCACACTATAGTTTCTTCAATCTCCATTAGCTCAACCAATCTTACTATGAGGGATTAACTCTCAAGTAATTCCAATTAATGGGCAAGATCTAATGAAGGCAACTCAAGGGAAACATGCAACCTAGATTCCCTTCTATAGAATATCATGAAGGGTGAATTTCCCAACACTCTATTAGGTGTGATCCAATTGGCCTAAAGGGTTGTCTTGAGATTTGTGTACCAAGATTGATAATTATCCTCAATGGTCATTTTTATAATGTAAATCAAATTTGTATACATGGACTTAGCTAGAATATTACCTTAAGGGTAGTAATTCAATGAGGTGCTCAAGTGTATTTTATTCTTGATGGACCACTCATTGATATTGGTTCCAAGGAAAGCTAATGAATTTTTGGAGACAATGGTGGATGGAACACCAAATCTTATTATAATGTCCTCATAGAAATCTAGAATTGATGTCTCATTGGCCTCTTTAAGTACCACTACCTTTGTCAAATTTGATAAATAGTTTGTGGCTATGAGGATCCATTTATTCCCAATTCTTGATGGTAGATTAATCATGCTAATGAATTATAAGCTTCATTGCATAAAGGTTTGGTCATCTTGCATTGGGCACAATGGTAAATCCACCATATTCTATTTGCTTATGAAAAAGATGCACTTCTTGAAATTTTTCACCCATGAGTGCTTATCTTTGAATAGAGTAGCCAATAATAGCTAGCTCACATGATTTTTAGAGTAGTCTTAGGTGAATTATGGCCTCTTGATATCCCATCATGGAACTCTTGGATAATTATACTCACCTCATCTAGCTCTATTCACCTTAACAGGACTTCATTGAGGTCCATTTAGAAAAGTGTGCCATCAACAAGAACATAATGAATGTATGGAAACTTGAAGTGGCTAAATTGAGCTTTACTTAGGCCAAGTGGATATGCACCAGTATAAAATAAGGTCCTCATATTTATAGTATAATTCACATGGGTGATTTGATTTATTGTTTGATCTTTTCTTACCACAAGAACTATGATGCTCTCATTTATCACACTTTATGTCAGCTTATCTCATAGCCCTTTTACCTTCACTAGCTTAGTGACTTGGATGTCCACATCATATTACATTACCTTGGTAATTCAGCTAGCCTTCTTATCATTAATGTCCTTACTAAGCATAAAAATATTTAATACTTGTGTGGCCAACCATGAGCTTGATATTGTTGTTGGAGAATATGTGTCTAAAAGTTTTGAGCATCCTTATGACTACAAGGGCACGATTATCCATAAATTTTTAGTGAAGATCATAATATTTGAGAAATTTGATAAATAAAGTGATAGGATACTCCAAATGATCATTGTTTTGATGTGTAAAAATAGCTAACATGATTTCATCTCCACTAAACATATAAAGGGTAAAATCCTTACTATAATCTAGGTTGATCAAATTGGGAGCTTGTGAAATGGTGCACTTGATGGACTCAAATCCCCTTTTCATTTCATGATTTTAGTTGAATATGACCCCTTTATTAAGAATTTTCGTAAGGGGTTTGTTAATACTTTAAAAATAAGGCTCAAATCTTATGACAAAATTTATCCTTCCCAAGAAGTTCTAGAGAGGCCACTTGTTTGGGAGAGAGAGGGACATAATAACTTTGACTCATTATAAATTAATTATGGGTCCATATTTAGAAATAATTTTGCCAAATAAATCACCCTTATGGATATTGAATGTGTGCTTATTTGGGTTTAGAGAGAATTTGAACTCTTACAACCTTTCAAAGACCCACTCCAAATGGCCTAAAGGATTCTCTAAGTGCTTCAAAAAGAAATTTATATCATCGAGGTAGACCAAAATGATTTTTTTGTGACTCCATTGAATGTTATATATATGGACCTTTTGAATCTTGACCTTAAATTTGGTAATCTGAAAGGCATCATTTGATATGTAAAGGTACCCCACTTAGTAGTGATTTCCATTTTTTAGAAATGGCAATCTTGCACAAGAACCTAGTTATAACCTGAATAACCATCTATTAGTGAGAATATTTCCATGTCTATGAATATTTTTATGTTTTTACCATTGATAAGAGGGGGTAGTGGTATTTGAGGGAAGTTTTGTTGAGGTCCTTGAAGTCTATGCACAAGTGGATTTATCCATTCTTCTAGCACATCAAGATCAAATTGGCCACCCATGAGGAATGTTTGATTGGAAATATTATGTTGGGATAAATTATTTTTGAGAGATCCTTCCTCATTAGGTGCTCAAGATTGGTTTTGATGGGCTTTTATATTTACATGATTGGCTTTGTGTTTGGGTCAATCTCAATAGTGTGTTGAGCTAAGCCTGGTTCAAACCCTCTAAGGTATTTATATCTACATATAAAGATATCATCATACTTCTTTCTTAGTTTGATGAATCTTTCAATTTTATATGGGGAGAATTCTCTTCTAGACTTTAATAACTTGTTATAAGAGATAGTCACTTGCACATAAACATCCTCTTTGGCAGTCATGTTTCACATTTCACCTTTGAGTTGATCATCAAAGTTGAAAATTCTTTCCATTGTGACCAACCCCTTAAGAAGTTTATTCCCCCTCAACTAAGTGATTTCTCCTCATAATGGGCTCAAATTCATGATTATTTATTATCATTAAACTCTACTTCATCATTTAAGAATTTGATGATCTATTGATCATTCTCAAACACTTGACAATTTTTTGCATTGTTAGGGACTACTAGTCTTACCATGAGTCTCACAAATTACTCAAAATCCTTCATTACCTCACACAGGACATCATACTACACACTTATAATTATGATTCTATTAGCACCAACATTATGCACTCTTGGTATGTAAGAAATGTCAAAGGCATCAAAACCTTCAATCATTTCCCACACCTTATGTTAGCAAGATTTTAGCAAGTCAATTTTGGACATATTTTATGCTCAAACCTGATTCATAACAATTTAATTGTAACTAAATTATTTCATCACTTTGATCTCTTTATCTTGCACCAATGGATCCCCTACACTAACACCCCATACTCATCAATGTTGTTTTTGTAGCTAAACTACAACATGTATGCATTGAAATAGTTTTCCTTCTGAGGGGAGACTAACATGACACAAGCACCAACACCATTTATTCTTTGGGATCCATTGAATTATAACTACTATATACCTCTAAGGTCCTCTTATGCCTTTACCAAGTCAAGAAACACAAGGTCCTCCTTGAAAATGTAGTAGGTGCCTAGCCTTGTTTCCTCTAAGTGGTCATATGGGTCACACTCAATGCTCATTTACCTTCATTAATTAAGGTGTTTGAGAACTTTTCTAGGAGTGTGGCAGACTCATGGAGGATTGAATTCTCCTCTTGATCAAACACTATGAAATTTACCTCAACTGGGTTGAGGGAGTATGGCTCCACATAAATTTTAAAGATAGGCTCAATCTTGATGGTCACCTTTATTCAATATCTAGTTTTGAGTAACATATATGACCAATATAATCATAGGTATCCACTATATTCACTATAAAATATTATGAAAGGCATATGGTGAAGTAGGGGGAGATTAATAGCTATGATGTCTTACACAATGGAGGGGATCGAGCATGTGTGTAACATAAGGTTTAGGTCCTTTATGATTCCCATAATTTTAACTATCATTCCATTTAGTTGGATGACCCATTTAGAAAAAGGTGAGTAGGAAATACCCAACATGTCTAAAATCTTCTTCAGCATCACACAACGACTTGCACCTAAGTTGATCATGCAATTATGAACTAGGTTCTTACCAATGATCAGTTAGATATATAATACGGGTGTCTTAATATTACCACACACTTCCTCCTTTGGTTGGCATAGGCTCACATAGATGAAAGGTATAGGCTGTGATAACTCATGCACTTTAAAATTCTTCAAAGCATCCTACAACAAGTTCCTTTGGGAAGGAATAACAAGAGTGTCCCACATGGTTACATTAAGTCTCATCCTTTTCATTACTTGATTATGTTAAAGTAAATTCGGGGTCCCTTTGCTTGTGATTTTAGAATAATGGATTCTTATTGCATTTGTGTACTAGTTTTATGTTGGTTCTCTTTCTGTACAGCTTGTGTCATATGTACTAAATATTGCACAAGTATTTTGGCTTGGGATTATGCATGAAAAACATGGGGTGTGGGATTTAAGAGTGCTAAGGTAGGATTTTATTCCCCCATTTCTCTCATTTTAAATCTAATATTAAAATAAATTGGGTTGCTTTCTATGCCTAGTATACCACTTTGATTTATATAATTGAAGTCACCTTCCTACTAGATTACAAGAGTGGATTCATCTTGTTTTGACACTTACCTTTAGACCTTTTCTCCCTATAAAGCTACGTAATTTGGTTGTTTTTGAGGCTGAAACACATTCTTCACCATGAACACCTAGTTGAAATCTCCATATGCACATGTGATCTATTAATGCAACTAATTACATGAGAAGCACCATTCAAAGTCTTATGCAATCTTATTCTATATAGGAATGAGGGATAACAACATTTGGGTTATAAACATAAGGTAGTATACCATATTTAAGATGGATTTATGTTTGTATGTCACCTTGATAGGGGGTTTTCATGGTTTATATGGTTGATTGAAGGGTTGATAAGACCTAGAATGCTATGCCTACTACCTTTTGATGCAGGAGCATCTACAATAGTTCAAATTCTAGTGTGAAAATTCAAATTTTGTTTTTCCCTCCAAATTGTGAGATTCCAAAATTTCACTTTGAAAGTAAATGTAATTACCAAAAGGTGAAAGGTAAAAGGTGAAAAATGATGGTTAGGCTGTTGAGTAAATCAGGAGGAATTGGTTGAAACTATTTTCAACCTTAGAATATTGTTAAAACTTAAAAATAACATTTGTTTGCCTTAAGCCCAATTTGGGCGTAGAAGTTAGAAGGAAAAGTTATTGAAAAGAGAGAAAAAGAAGAATTCATTAAGGAAGGAGAAAGGATGAGAAGAGAAGAGAGGATGAGAGGGGCATAGAAGAGAAGAAGGACAGAGAGGAAAAGTCCTCTCATTCAAGGGAAAGAAGAAAGAATGAAGAATAGAGAGGAGAATTAGTGAGGGAGGACCTCACTCAAGAGATGATAAGGTAAAGGAGAAGGAATAGATTTGATGTGAAGAATGTGTAAAGGAGAAAGCAAGGCTTTTAAATCCATGAGACAATGATATTGACCTGTAAGTCTTCTAGTTGATCAAGAAAGAATTAAGGTTTTGTTTCATGTTATGGTTTCTTTATTGCAATTCTGGTAACAATCCTGTGTAAGTGTTTGTATGATGATTCTCTATGGAATATTGAGAGAGACTGGTTATTTTGTATGTTTGGAGTAAGTTAAAACTGGTATTTATGTGAACAAAAGATCTTAAGAGCTTTGAAAGCTAAAAAGAAGCCTAAACAGGCCTAAACAAGATATTCATGAATTTAAAAATACAGCCCACTGCCTTAAGTAAACTCCACGTGAAAATCTCTATATGGAGTCTAAAATGGTATGGAAATAGGTCCCTAAAGCAAGCATAAAACTAAATCAAGAAGAAACAGGCTTTTAAAACCCTTTGATGTCTTAAAAACTCCAACTATTGGTTCTCGGGTCTGTGTATGACAGAGTACAGGAAATGTTAAGGAAATTACATGGTTTGCATACCAAATGGATAGATCAGTTTATATTTGGTATAGAATATTAATGGGGAATAATTTAAGGTATTGAAATGTTTATACATCACCTTGGAACCCTATAGACCATTTTGATAAAGAAGAAAACCAAGAACCCTGTTGATTATTATGAAAATACAGTCAAAGACAACTGAGTTGTTGAGCATTAGAAGGTACATAAGGTTGAAATGACCAAGGTGATTATTGGAGAAGGTGTAGGACACTAATATAGACCCTAGAAAATTTATTGGAACCCTTTAAAAAAGCTAGAACACTCCTAGAAAAATTAATAAGCTCTCGGCCTGTGACAGTCATGGGAAAATCTTGAATTAGGTTCAAGCCCTCAAAATGAGTTTTAATGCTTGAAAACTCTTGAAACTTTGTAATCTGAACCTTGATAATGTTATCAAACTTTTGGAAGTGGTTTGAAGGTGCTACAATATGGAGAAGTATGGAAAAAGTCAACTGTCAAGTGAGACCTAGGTGCATGTGAAGGGAAGAGTGTAGGCCAATAGAGGAAAAGTGGATTTCTCCAAAGAAGTGTCCTAAAAAATGATTAATTAACATGTAAGAAGATAATGGGTATCTTTAATGGTGCTTGGTTTGATTATAAAGTCTGTACATCACTCTAGACAAGACGTTTTGCACAAAAGGAGGGCTAATTGGAACAGGGTCTAAAGAAGAAAGTACAATTCCATACAAAGTAACCTTAGGAGATTTTTCAATATGTTATAGAAGATCTTAATGGGTATCTAGAAATAGTATTAATTTCATGATTGATTTTATTTACAAAGAGTTATGGCCAATAAATAGGGAAAATAGGGCTACAAGGAATACTTGAATTAAATAGGCCTGTATAAGAAGTTAACTCACTTGTTGATGGTTACAGAGCTGTGTAAGGGCTGTCTTTCATCATTTGGTATCAGATATTGAAGCTCTTTGGAATTGGTAACTTGTTGTTGGTTGTGATTTCTAATGAGTTGTTACAGGATTTGGCAAGAGGATCAGCAGGACAAAGCACTAGAAGACCCTGGGGAGAAAAGGTATGAATAATTTTGCTATTTGATTTGAGTTATTATGTTGAGAAGAAATAAAGTGAAGAATTTTCAGGTTCAAGGCAGCCAAGCCATTAAGGCTTAAGAAGAGAAGAAGCCAAGGAAGGCTTAGTGAAGATCCAAGAAGAAGCTTGGATAGTTTGCCAAAAGACTAAGGTGAAATAGACATAGGTGAGGTAACGGATGGAGTTTGAAGCTTGGAGAGCTCAAAAGTAAGAGAGAATAGTGGATGATCAAGAAGAAGATCCAAAGCAAGGTAAGCTTGGATTTGTGATTTGTATTTGTTGAAGTGTTGAATAAAGAGTTGCTGCAGGATTGAGAAAAGGATCAAAAGACTAGGATGCAAAAGGCCTAGGTGAGATCAAGGAGATTGTCAAAAGACCAGTCAAGAAGAAAAGGCTTGGGTGAGACAAGGGATCAAGAGACCAAGGTGGAAAATACTTGGGTGAAGATCTCAGAGATGGAAGTGTTGTTGAAGGCATTGCAGAGTAGCAAGGTATATGAAGGCACCAAGAAGAAATCAAACATCAAAGGTATGGACAGTTTTGTAATTAATAAAGAGATTGCTAAGTTGAAGAGAGAGTTAGTCAAGATTAAACATGAATATGAGTCTTGGATGCAGATGGATAAGCAAGCATGGGTATGGCCAATGAGGAAGAGGATGAAGTGGCCAATAGATCTCCTAGTGAAGAGGAGAAGAAGGCAAAAGAAGATTGCCATGAAGAGAGAAGCCCATAGAGGCTTGAAGAAGATAAGAAGGTTTCCAAGAGAGAAAAAAAAAGAGAAAGAGGTGGAGAATAAGGTTCTCATTGAAGAGAACAAGAGAGAAGAAAGAAAAGATGAAGTGCCAGGAAGAGCACTTGAGAAGATGAGAGTGTTGATGAAGAGAGCACTCATAGGGACCTTGTGGTCTCTTGTTTTTATTTCTAATATTGCCTTTGAATGGATAATTGCAGGTACGAGCAACCTTATGAAGGTCAATAGAAGGGCCTTGGAAAGTGAAGAGATGGGTGCAAGAAGAGAAGACACCAAGTACACAAGTGAATGTGTAAGAGGAAAGAGAAGTAAGTTTGCTACTGTTGATAAAGAAGAAGAAGAGATGCATTGGTTGATGCATGAGGAAAGTGTTGAAGAAACCTTAAAATCAAGAGAAGAGATAGAAGATGAATCTGAATTCCATGATGCCATTGAAGGCCAAGAGGAAGAAAGAGAACAGCCAAGCACAAAGGAAGAGAAAAATTGCTCCATGGAACAAGCTATCAAAGAGGTAAATGAAGTGTAAAATGCTGATTTTGATTGTTATTATGAGCATGAAGTTGCTAATGTACAGGTGCAAGAGTTAAGGAAGATGATAAAGCCTTCAAAAAGAGAATTTAAGCATGGGTATGTGATGCCTAAATGGTGGAAGAAGTAAAATCCCAAGCAAGAGGAAGTGCTGGTATAAAAGCATGGTTACATGATGCCTAAATGGCTTGTGAAGTCAAATGATAAGAAGAAGAATCAAATGTGGATGCCTAAGAAGGCAAAGAAAGAAGATGTGAGTGTTGAGGCAACAACACCAAGAAGTCAATGGAAGAGGATTGAAGGTGATTCCAGCAGCCAAGAGAATGAAGGTAAGAAAGAAAACTTCTCAAAGAATAATGAGGTTGAGTATGAGGATACGAAGATGAAAGGTAAACAAATTGTTTGTGATGATGTTTTTGAATCCTTCAATGATATTTTCATGAGAAATGAAAGATGGAAGGTGGCTAAGTGGAATAATATGCAACAAGAAGAGAATTCCAAATGGATGGATGATGAGGAAAGGGAAGAGTATGCAGTAGAACAAACAAGATGGCTTCAAGCAGAGATTGAAGAGAGCAAGGAGATAGAAGGTAAGAATAATGCAATTGTATTTGATAAGTCTATTGATGTTGATGAAGAAGTTGGTTTGCATGAAGACAAGCTAAGAAAGGATGAGATGAAGATTGAGGCTAGTGAAGGGCAAGTAATCCTTGTGAGTGATCAGCCCAAGTTTGATGAAGAAAATCGTGAGATAGATGAGATTTCACTAAAGGAAGAGTTGAAGATGTTAGAGGAGCTGTTTGGTAATTCAAGAGAGATGAAGGAAGGTACAAGCCATGGTGAAGATATCATTGGTAAGAATGAAGCAAGAAAAGAGCAAAGCAATGAGGTCAAAATAGTTTTGATCAAGGAGCAAGAATGTGAAGGTAGTCAAGAGGCTTCATGGCCTCAAATGTTTTCTACTAAGGTGGCTTTGAATGTTTTGTATGCAGGTATGAAGGTTGCTGAAGTGAATGACATACATGAGTCATTGAAGAAGCTCACGAAACAAGAATAACAACAAGAAGATCTAGAAGATATGTATGAAGATGAAGAATCATGGAAGTGGGAGATGGCAGCTGAGAAAGAGATGAGGAGAAGAACATACCAGAAGAGGAAGAAAAACAAGATGAAAAACAAAGACTATCAAAGACAAGCATTGGTATTGGCAACAAGACCTTGGGATCTAGGTATAGAATGAAGGCTAAAGCATGGAGGAAGCATGACATTTGAACTAAGGTTCAAATCTTTTCTAGAGGGAGAGTATGATGCAGGAGCATCTACAATAGTTCAAATTCTAGTGTGAAAATTCAAATTTTGGTTTTCCCTCCAAATTGTGAGATTTCAAAATTTTACTTTGAAAGTAAATGTAATTATCAAAAGGTGAAAGGTAAAAGGTGAAAAATGATGGTTAGGCTGTTGAGTAAATCAGGAGGAATTGGTTGAAACTATTTTCAACCTTAGAATATTGTTAAAACTTAAAAACAACATTTGTTTGCCTTAAGCCCAATTTGGGCATAGAAGTTAGAAGGAAAAGTTCTTGAAAAGAGATAAAAAGAAGAATTCATTAAGGAAGGAGAAAGGATGAGAAGAGAAGAGAGGATGAGAGGGGCATAGAAGAGAAGAAGGACAGAGAGGAAAAGTCCTCTCATTCAAGGGAAAGAAGAAAGAATGAAGAATAGAGAGGAGAATTAGTGAGGGAGGACCTCACTCAAGAGATGATAAGGTAAATGAGAAGGAACATATTTGATGTGAAGAATGTGTAAAGGAGCAAGCAAGGCTTTGAAAGCCATGAGACATTGATATTGACCTGTAAGTCTTCTAGTTGATTAGGAAAGAATTAAGGTTTTGTTTCATGTTATGGTTTCTTTATTGCAATTCTGGTAACAATCCTGTGTAAGTGTGTATGATGATTCTCTATGGAATATTGAGAGAGACTGGTTATTTTGTATGTTTGGAGTAATTTAAAACTGGTATTTATGTGAACAAAAGATCTTAAGAGCTTTGAAAGCTAAAAAGAAGCCTAAACAGGCCTAAACAAGATATTCATGAATTTAAAAATACAGCCCACTGTCTTAAGTAAACTCCACGTGAAAATCTCTATATGGAGTCTAAAATGGTATGTAAATAGGTCCCTAAAGCAAGCATAAAAATAAATCAAGAATAAACAGTCTTTTAAAACCCTTTGATGTCTTAAAAACTCCAACTGTTGGCTCTCGGGTCTGTGTATGACAGAGTACAGGAAATGTTAAGGAAATTACATGGTTTGCATACCAAATGGATAGATCTGTTTATCTTTGGTATATAATATTAATGGGGAATTATTTAAGGTATTGAAACTTTTATACATCACCTTGGAACCCTGTAGACCATTTTGATAAAGAAGAAAACCAAGAACCCTGTTGACTGTTATGAAAATACAGTAAAAGACAACTAAGTTGTTGAGCATTAGAAGGTACATAAGGTTGACATGACCAAGGTTATAATTGGAGAAGGTGTAGGAAACTAATACAGACCCTATAAAATTTATTGGAACCCTTAAAACAAGCTATAACACTCCCAGCAAAATTAATAAGCTCTCGGCTTGTGACAGTCATGTGAAAATCCTGAATTAGGTTCAAGCCCTCAAAATGAGTTTTAATGCTTGAAAACTCTTGAAACTTTGTAATATGAACCTTGATGATGTTAGAAAACTATTGGAAGTATTTTGAAGGTGCTATAGTATGGATAAGTATAGAAAAATTCAACTGTCAATTGAGACCTAGGTGCATGTGAAGGGAAGAGTGTAGGCCAATAGAGGAAAAGTGGATTTCTCCAAAGAAGTGCCCTAAAAAATGATTGATTCACCTATAAGAAGATAATGGGTATCTGTAATGGTGCTTGGTTTGATTATAAAGTCCGTACATCACTCTGGACAAGATGTTTTGCACAAAAGGAGGGCTAATTAGAACAGGGTCTAAAGAAGAAAGTACAATTCCATACAAAGTAACCTCAAGAGATTTTTAGTATGTTATAGAAGAGCTTAATGGGTATCCAGAAATAGTTTTACTTTCATGATTGAGTTAACTGACAAAGAGTTATGGCCAATAAATAGGGAAAACAAGGCTACAAGGAATGCTTGAATTAAATAGGCCTGTATAAGAAGTTAAATCACAATTGGATGGTTATAAAGTAGTGCAAGGACCAGTTTTAACCACCTTTTGAGGGATACAAGCTCATTTCCAAAACTTTTATGTAATTTTTTTACATCAAGTAATTAATTAGGGGAAACAATAGATATATCAAGTGGGTTGACTGTAATGGGGATGGGTGATAATGAAGGCTATGTAGTAGACTAGATGGGTAGTGGCTATGGGAAGAACTAGGAGGTTTGGGTGTAATTTTCCCTACTTAGATCAAATAATTTTCTGCTCACACAATAACTTCATATGCATTAGTAATAAATACACCTTCCATATATTGGATCATTATGGATATATCATTATTTAGGGCCTTTAAATAATATAAGAATGTGGTGTTTGGAGATGGCTTACATAAGGGTGGTATTCAGTCCTAGATTTTTTGAAATTGAAGTCATTCATCAACTTGTGTGGTGCTCTTTTGATAGTGGTAAGCTAATATATGAATGACAAGTGGTCACTTTTATCTTTGAACTATTTTTATAACTAATCTCCAAGATCCTCCTAGTTATGGATAGAATTTGGCCCTTTATACCATCATATGGGTTTACCCTTTAAATAAGAGGCAAGAATTCTAACTTCTACATTATCTTCTATGATGTGGTGAACCTAATAAATGTTGGTAATGTCATATATGTGTTCTATAGGGGTGATTTCATTCTCACCAGAAAAATAGGATAATCTTTTAAGAATTGAAACTAGGATGTCATCATATTGAGCTAGATCCAAAGGACTACCTCAATTAAAGGGTACAAAAAACTAATTTCTTAGATCAGATATGATAGGGATAGGAAATAATCCTGTTCTAGGTTGGGTAAATATACCAAAATGAGACATAAACTAAGCTCTAGAGTATGTCTTCCTTAAATTTTCATCTCTCCTAACTAGAGATAGAGATGTTCTAACTCTTATTCTTCTAGAGGATGTATGAAGCTTAATAAAATGATATTTAATACTTATTTAAGATGAACTCATTTGTCTTGGGATATGGATGAAATGTTGATATTCATAAACTAAAAATATTTGGAGTCACCAAGTGTTGTGACTGAGTGTGTGTAATGTTGTTGAGTAAATATAGCACCAAATACTTAGATTTCTATTTGAACTAGTCCCAATAGGTATGATAGAAGATATTATCACTCTAAACATGCATGTGTGGTTACAAAGGGATCTCCTATGTATCAGATAGCTTTTCATTATCTATCTATAATAATGGGGTTGTCCCCCAAGGTGTGTGGCTCTTATTTTCCTTGGGATGAACCTCCAAAGTAGGCCAGCTTCCTTATATTCTAGATTCACCTTGTTTAGTACCAAAACATAGGCCTACAAAGAGCATAATGAAATCTACAGCTAGTACTAAACCTAAACTTGAAAAAGGGTAAATGGAAGGAAAATATAAGAGGTTATTGTCATGTAAAAGGGTGATGCACCAAGAATAAAGCTAAAACCTCTACTACCTTGAGGAACACACTAAAAATTGTTACGAATGAGATAATATCACACAAGCTCCACCATGAGCACTCCAAATGCATAAGTATTTTTTACTGAGGTGTGGGAACACAATGCAAAACTGAGAGGGATGAAAGATGGTCCAAAGATAGTACACACACAAACCTAAGTGTGCACAAAATATGACCTATAAGTGACTCCCAAATTATACATAGGGTTGCTAGGAATAGATAACAATGAGAGGGATGAATATTATCCATAAATAAAGAGAAAAAAGATAAATCACACACATAATGTAAGAAAAATGGAGGGATGTGAACTCAGTTATCTTTAAAATGCAAGGTTTAGCTAATATAAGTGCTCTTAGAGGACAAAATTTGGAAATGTAAGGGTGCCTAAGAATGTCTTGCTTTAAATGAAAATATCCCAGATTTTATAGAGATAACAATTCCTTTTACAATAAATCCCCACTTAGGGAGGGCGGATGTGATATTTGAATTAGAGGTGGTGCTCAGGGCTTGAGGTCTATCAGGAAGATCTAATTACCATGCAAAAGTCACTACAGACCATGATCATTTAACTCGAGCTAATAATCTAGAATTGGAAGTAGTTAGAAGGATATACATGAATCCCTATGTGCACCTAAAAGTAGAAGGCATTTAGGTTATCAAAAGAGGCATGTGGCTATAATCTAACATCAAATAGTCATTTATACATTTAACCATCCTAATATCCTCATCCATCACTTAGCTACCCAACTACCACCCATACTCTACCTACCATTTATCTATCATTTTAATTCTCATGTTGATGTGAGAGTTACATCTGTGATGGATTTATACCTTGCACTCTTAGAATTCTTATGCAATTGAGTCTGGTTTGGTCCTATGCAAGATTCATTCTGAGAGCGTATGAGAAAGGAGTCATGCACCTACTGTAACCCCTATAGTTTAACTAGTTCTTTGTTTTTTTAACTTGTATGTAGATTCACACCCATTTAACACATTACTCTACATAGGTTTTGATTCTATGCACATATCCTTTCTTGGTGATCCTCCAAATCTACTTTTCCATTTTAGAGCTTTACTATTCTATGTACCTAGGTCATATCCTAAAAATGATGGGATCTTAATTACTAATTTTTATGATCTAGTACAAGACATGGAAAATGTTTAAATGGGGCACACAAATCAACTTGGTATATGGGAATAAAATGAGTGATTTATTGGGGCATAAATCATCATAAACTATTGCCTTTAGTCAATTATAAGAATCATTTATGCTCAAGCCCACTTTTATAAAATTGATATTTCATAGCATAGAGGCCTCATGCATAGTGTTGAGTGAGTTATGGACGGTTAAGGTAGCCTAAAGGGTCAACAAATACAAAAATTGAATGTTGTAACCAAATCAACAAATTTGTAAAATAAACCACTATTGTAGTACTTAGTCTAATGTTAATAGTATCCAACTAAATATGATTTGAATCAGATTATGACATCACTAGTAACGTAATAAACAAATAATAGCTTAAAAGTATATCTAAATAGTATAAAATCATGATAGAAATATATAATAATCTAAGAAAAAAGGGTATTTAATCTAGATTATAACATCATCTTCCCCTTAATGAGGATCCATCTTGGCAATAGATCAAAAATTCCAAGAATAATGTTGTTTAAATAGTTATGTATCCTCCCACATGAAATTATTAGAACTCAGTGGGTCTCATTGTATCAATACCTACTAGATTTGTCTATTTATTAATTTAATGTTGTGATAGCCTAGGATTTTCATTGGGTCCAACTACATCTTTTCATATTTCTTAACTTATAAATTTTTCCAATCTAACACATGAGATGGATTAGACACATATTTTCTTAATAATGTAATATGAAACACATAATGAATTATTATTGAAGAAGGTAAATCTATTTGGTAGGTACAAGGTTAATTTTTTCCATAATTTTGAATGAGACAATAAAATGAGAAGCCAAATTGGAGGTCTTTCCAAACTTGATTGAACTCTTCAGTGGTCTTTTATGTAGAAAACATTTTCACCAATAGCAAATTATGAGGTGTTATTCTAAGACCAACCTGACTCTTTTGCTAATTATATTTAGCCTTTAAGTTTTGGTGTATTATAACCATTTGCTCATCATATTACATCAACAATTTTGGGCCAGTAATGAATCAATTTTCTAGGTTATCCTTACTAAGCGGAGTTATACATTGTTCCCCATATAAGGCTTCAAAAGGAGATATTTTAATTGAAAAATGATAATATTTGTGATAATAAAACCTAACTAAATGGAGATAATCTTCCAAATTGGTTTGTTGATATATAACATACATGAACAACATGTCTTCAACTATTTGGTTCAATTTTTTAGTCTGACCATCTATTTATAGGTGGTATGAAGAATGGAAATTAAATCGAGTGCCAAAGGTTGTGGTTAAAGTTTGTCAAAACTTTGATGTGAATAGCTTGTATCTATTAGAGATAATGAACTCTATCATGTCATGCACCCAAACTACTTCTTTCATAAAGCATTCAACAAAAATAATAGAATCATTAGTTAAATTCCCAATAATGAAGTGACCAACCTTGGTTGCTTTGTCAATTACCACTAAGATAATATCATGTTGATTGTAGGATTTAGGTAGTCTTATAATAAAATAAAGTGAAACCACTACCCATTTATCTATTGGTATGTCATGTGGGTATAGTAAACCCCTAGGATGATAGCCTTTACATGCTAACATTCTACACATGTTTCCATAAATTTGGAAACATCTCTCTTCAGACCATGCCAAAAATAGAGCCATTTTAGCTCATGGATCATTTTGGTGATCTGTGCATAGGTAAAATGGGGTGATGTATGTACCTCTTACAACACAACATCACACAATTAACCCAATTTAGATACAATTTCTTGTTTCAATGCCTTACAAGGCCATCTTACTAAATATAAAAATTAACAAATTATTTTTTCAAGGGCTGATTAGCCAGCCTTACACTTATTTCTTGGTAGTAAAAATTAGCAAGCTACTATTTTAGGAAAACACTTTTTAAATTCCCTTGTAAAATAAATAAATCAACAAGGTATGTATTCCTTTTGAGTGCATCTACCATGCAATTTTACTTGTCCTTCATATAAGAGATGTCCATATTAAAATTTTTGAAATTTTTTATACATGTACACTGGTGAGCATTCAAATCATCATGAAAACATGTGTTCTAGGATAAAATGATTAGATTTCACATTAAAATGTTTGCTTAGAAAAAAGTGATTCCATTATTTTAATGTATGCACTATGAAAATAAGCTCTAAATTATGCATGAGATATTTCTTTTCATCTTTTTTGAGCTTTTGAGATTTATAAACCACCACTTTACCCTCTTGGGTTGATATGCCATCAAAGCCTTCCTTATAAACATTATCACACACTTTAAAATCATCATTTGTATTAAGTATAATCAGAATAGGATTTATTGTTAACAACTCTTTGATCTTTTTGAAAGCCTCTTCACATTGAGGTGCCCACGAAATTTTTTGGCCTTTACCCTAAAAGGATGTAATGGAGTTGGATTTTTGAGAGAAAATTTATATAAACCAAAGATAGTATACCAAGTGAAAATTGATAACTTAGCATAGGTTTTGATTCCAAGTGAAATGACCTAAAAACAATTTAAGCATTTGTTCTTTAAGAGTTCATAATATAACTAGGGAATCAAGATTACTACATGTAACTTGGTTTTGCATGACCTACCACAATCCCCATAAACACATTAATGTACATGGAAGCCTTAGCTAGGTTAATTTACCCTAGAATATTCTAAGGCGAAGATTATATCATTATAAAATCTAAATGCAATTTAAGGTGTATCGATATGTAATCCATAGTGATAAGCTTGAAACTATATGGAGGTAGACACCTTATGAATAAGACCACCTAGGTGTCCTTATCCTATTTAAGAGAATTACATATACATAAGTTTGTGTATAGGTCAAGGTATATTGTTCACCTCTTGGAGTGTTAGGGAAGTATCACACTAATATGAGCTCACTTATTTTTCATACTACATCTTTTATATGTCAAGGTTCATAAAGAAGAAAACATATTATTCTAACTAACATAATCAATGATGTGCATCTAAAATAAGTTTAGTAGTTTAAAAATACATCTATAAATCCATGAAATGGAAATAAGGATCTGTATTTAGCAATTTCTATGTAAATTAACAACCCATTGTAGTATTATCCCTAATTAGATCATTATACCATGATCTATGGTTATTGGGATCATCGTACTACATGCCTTCATTTTACACATAACCATAGGCTACTAAATTCATATTAATTTTTTATAATCTTCATCAAGGTCATAAATAACTATTATGCTTTTAGTTATATTGGTTTCTTATTCTTACTAGACCATCCCATAATTAGCCACTTAGAGACTTATATCTCTCAAATTTCAATTACTTGTCAACTGGTCATTGCCATAATAAAACTATGTCAGTCAATCATAGTTTTTATGATTTATATTTTAATTTGTTTCATCTCAACTTATATATTTAATCCTTTAGGGACAATAAGGTATTTATACTAGAAATTTAGAAATTAAACAACTATTATCAAGTGTTATTTAAAGCATGGTTTTTAGTTTTCATGAAAGGATCATTTAATTTATCATACTTATCTAAATTATTTGAGGGATCATAATATTATAAAAATTGAATAGTTAAATTTTATGAAGCAATAGGATATACTCAATATAAGTTGAAAATTGTTTGACACTCTAATCTCATTCTAGAATCTCACATTACTTCATTAAGAATTAAAAAAATGGCTATAAAATGACTTATAAAATTTAAAAATGATTCAATAATCTCATTTCAATGTATATAATGGACTATTCAAGTTAACATGATTTCCATGTATAGAATGGATTATGCAAACTAGCAAGATTTCAAAGTATTCTTACATATTTTTTTTGACAAGTAGAATACCTATCAAAATAATCTCAATTCAATAACTAATTCAATATTCAGATTAAATCCAATAATAAGTTGTAATCCTTTAGACTTAGATAAAACATACTTAGTCAATGAAATAATTTTTTTGTTTATCATAAGGATTTTAAACCTTGAAATGATGAAGATTATAATAGATTACAACTTATACATATCAAATGCCCTAACTAATTATTATATGATTAATTTTCAAAATTATTTGTATGGCTGTAACATGCTAAAATAATTCAATAACATCAACTTATTAACAATTTCTTAGCATGGCATAAATTGGATTTAATGGTTGGAAACTACTCACACATATAGTGCATTTTTGGAACTCAAAATGAACTCAAAATTTTTATTGTAAGAGTATTGGTACGGTAGTATGAAGTTCAAAAATATTCATATATAACAACTTGAATTTAGTGTCATTTATCATGTAATTATAATAGATGCAAGATGTATGTTATCAACCCAAATAATTAAGTAATAACTCAATCTTATAAATTAATTTATGAACTATAAAATCAAATTGTTAACCATTAATAAATGAACTTTTAAGACTATATAAACTACATTCATTTGAGTGTTAATAATAACTCAAACTTGTAATCAGTTAACCTTTCCATAAAGTGGAGGTATAGAACCAACTGAACTAATCAACCACCTGAAAAGTGGTGAAATAAATGAATTAACAATAGTATTAATTTAGTCACGTTTCCATTTTATACATCAAGCAAGTTTTATTCTGCATTTATAAACATGTTATAATGACAATATATGATATAATAAATTAAAAAATATAATGAATCATCAACTTAAACAAATAACCACCTGATTAATTTAATCTTTTCTCATGATCCATCCTAACCTGACCTCTCCTATAAGCCACTAAATTGGTGGCCCTTACCACCCCAACCTTAAACTATGAGGTGGACTCCAATTTTTGGGTCTTTAGGAGAAGAGTGTGATCAATAAGGGGTAAAATTTGTCACTAAATTTTCAGCAGTTCAAACAAGCATTCCATAATGGAAATATCAAGTAAAATAACCAACAAACATACAAGGATTTACACCTTTGTTTTACCTCCAAAGGTTTATAGGTATCAACTACAATTTCATTTGAACCCAGTCAACCTTCATCCTAGGTTCTTGGTGGACTATAGTTAAAATTCATCACTTCAAGTGATACAAAATCATTTGATAAAATTAATAAAAATTAATAAATATTCACATAATGAATGCAATTTAAAGTAGATAAACACAACACCAAGAATTTAAATACCTTACCATTTTTCAAATCATAAGTATAATAATTTCATTACCCATAAAAGGCGATGAAATTATTTTACTTGAACCTTATATGGTTGGGTTAATAAAAAGTATTATTGTAAATTAATATCAAATAATATCACAAGGATTTTAATATTATAAAAATAACCCTATTTTGAAACTTATAACACCAGGTTATATTTATACATCCAAAATGAAAATGAACCACACCCAAAAATGGTGAATTAGCAGGCTAATGAAACCCCAATCACATACTCAACCCAACCACTCTATTAGGTAAATAAAAATAATGGAAACCCCAAAATTTTTTGTTGATGTTGATTACCCAACACAAAAGAAAATTTTTATCATGAAATAATCTTTAAAAATCCATTTTATTTGGATATTCAAATTAGTAATAAAAAAATGAAAATGTAATCAAAATAAATAATTTATTCAAGACAATAATGCCATTCTAACCAGATACTTAACCATGTAAAGAAAAATAAAAACCCAACCATTAAAATAAGGCAACCTCTTTCCATATGGTTGTAAAACACTAAACCCCCAAAGAAATTAAAAAAAATATACACCAAATCAAACCCTACAACCAGATAAATAAAATAAAAATAATTATTTATTTGAGAATTATGTTATGGCTAGGAACAAAATATTTTAAGTGTTTTAAAAATGATAATTCATTTTCATATTTAAAGCCCAAATTTTATATTAAATAGAAATAAAACTAAAGCTACCCATTATAAAATGAGGGATAAATATAAATTTTAGACTGATTTAGAACCTTTGCAGACTCATTAAGAAGTCTATTGACTTCCTTATGAGACTACAAACAATCCTTTTATTATTTGAAACTTAAAATGAAATCAAACCCTTATTTTTTTCCATAAAAGAAGCATACATCACTTACTTAGTTCACTACCCATAAGAGGAGAAAAGAATTATTCAAACTTACTTATTAGCAAAATCTTGTTCTCCCCAAGCACCATGCCCAACTTATTATAGTTACAGCCTAAGTAGGTCATTTTCCCTCCTCCATTACTTCCTCCTAATACCATATCTTCCCTAGGGTTTTCCCCTTCTTTTCTAAAATAATCTTCCATGTTTTCCAATCTCCTCCTCAACTACCCCCTCAACCAAATATTTTGGTAGATGCACCCCATTTTTTCCAAATGCACCAAAGTTCCCAAAAACTAAATGATTTACTATTTACAACAAAAAAATGTCATGATGGCATTTTTTGGGGGGTCAAAACCCCACAACCCCCATCTAAATGTCATTACTAACAAAATCAAATCTTAGTTTTTTAATAATAATTTTACGCCAAGATAAATTTTTGGCCCCATCATGGGTCAAAATACCATCAATCAAAAACGTACCATTAAACATCAACATTAATCCCTTTCACCAGCATGTCAAAGTCATAAGGTTATAAAACAAAATCAAAGAATCCCTTATTTATACATGACAAATATTAACATATTATAAGATTTTACAAATGTCCAAATCAAGCTTACTCAAGCTAATAATTTAATGGTCCTACCTTTATTAAACATGGAAACATTATGGGAAAAATTGACTATAATCTAATGATAACCTATGAACAACAATGTTAATGATTAAGTACAACACATAATACAAGATAACAACTAAAGGCATAACAAGCTTAAAATAACAAAATCAAATAAGTAACTCTATCAAGAAACCAATTGTAAGTGGTCAATGATAAAACAATCAAGACATGCACGAATTCAAAATAATAAAAATTTGAAAACAATAATAAGATAAAAAGATGATAAATATGATGAAATAAAAAATGGAAAAACTACTACTTAGTGACTAGCATCTCATGTATAACACCTCTTTTTACTTGTTTCAATTACCTGAATGTTCATTGCCCTTGTCAAAAGAAGGAATAGGAGAAAAAGATGATAAACATGATGGAATAAAAAAAAGATAAACTAATACTCAATGACTAACAAGTCATATATAACACCCCTTTTTAGATATGTTGGTTACTTGACTACTCATTTCCCTTGTCCATTATCCCCTAACTGCCAAAGTCCACACTAGACTAGCTCATGTACCTATACATGAACCCACAAATGGGCATCAATAACACATATACAATATAATAATATATAGTTTAACTGAATAGTATAAGCACAAAAATTGAATGGTGTAACCAAATCAGCATATTTTCAAAATAAATCATAGTTGTATTACTTAATCCAATGTCACTAATAGCCAACTAAACTTGATCTAATTCAAATTATCACATCATTAGCACAGTATAGATAAAATAATAGCTTAAAAGTATATCCAAAAAATATAAAAGCATGCTATAAATATATAACAATATAAGAAAATAGGATATGCAAGATGGATTATAACAAAGTGAATAATGTGTATGGAAATAAAGCAATGCCAAGATGTAAATAGTTTTAAAGATATCAAATCCTCGATAAAGTAAATAAGGAAAGGCATTCAATAAATATGGCTTGTTAAATTAATATAGGTATAATTAGTACAATGTGTAAGATAAAATTGAAATCACTTGTCCTCATGGGAATATTATGCTAAATTCATGATCAAATAAACCTATAATATTTCAATGAGAAACATGTGAGTGTATGATGCTCCCAAAGTCAAAGATATGGTTTTTCCCAATTTAAAATATATGCACATAGATGTAATCAATAAATATCATTTTTGGGTATGATACTCCCATAGGAAAATATATGTGATCATGTATGAAATGTATATATTTTTTTAAATTTATATATGTAGAATAAATTAAGAACTAGCACAAGAAATCATAGGTTTGTATAAGGTATAAAAAGAATAATGTTTTCAAACTAAAAGAATGAGATAAGGAGGGTTCTAAGCACCAATAGGATTCCCTCGAAACTCAAAGCATCTTATGCTAAAATCTCACAAGTATGTTTTCATCATGAGAAGGAATAATGTAAGAGATAATAATGGGACCAATGTTAAATGATTAAGTCTAATGAAATGTAGAAAAAAAAGGAATCATTTGGCTGGAAAATGTTAGTGAAAATAGAAGGAAAGTGCCATGTGAAATTTATAAAATTGAATAATGAAATAAAATGGAGAAGGCCCAAATCAAAGCCATGGAGTTGAGTATGATGATGTACAAAATGTACTCTTTCAATGTAATAATATTCTTAGAATATAATGAACATATCGAAATACAAAATTAAGATTTGTGTGCCTCGTATAAATAATTAGTAAGAAAAATGATGCATGAAAAGGTAGCTCTATATATCAAATGTGGTTGCATAACAAAGTAATCATTATTCCCCATCCTCCTTCCCCCTTGAAAGATATGTAAATGAAATCATAATCATATTTAGCCAAATTGTCCTACCTATCACCTAGGGCAAGGTATATTGTTATAAAAAAGGTGTGAAAACATGGGCACATAAAATCTATAGTGACAAGTATGATTTTAATATGATGACTAAGATAAAGGAAAATATTTTTTTCATTTTTTTCTTTTATGATTTTTTTTTAATTTGTAATTTTGATAAAGTAAACATTACAAAGAAGGCACATATAAGGCACAACATATAGAATAATAAAGATCTATGATAATACTATGGTACAATATATATGCATTAATGAAGATCACCAAATATTTTTTGTATAATAGTGTTTTATCATTTTTTTATAGTTAATAATTTTATTAAAACAAAATTTGAAGCATGTAGAAAATTAATCAAGTAAAATGTATAGTAAAAGAGGGGTTCAAAAGATATATGTATGGAATCTCTCAATATTTCATAAGGAATTAATGTTTATTTTTTATGGTGTTACATCCTAATTCCTTGTGGATATCTACAATTAAAAAAATTTGAGTTGGTTATATTTTTTACTAAGCTTGGGATTTATGTTACTTTAGGATAATAGAATGTTACTTAGTTAAGATGTTAATACATGATTGCTTATAATGAACTAGTTTATGCATATGTTTCCATTTTAAGCATATTAATGAATTGTTCTAGTTATATATTGTTGTTTATGATTACCATGTGACAAGATCTAACTACCTGTATGTTGTCAAGTGGACATAGGAGAATTTTTCACTCATGCATACTAGAGAGAGAGCATCATCAGAGAGGGTGGTGTATATGGAGGCATTGAAGGTCTATATAGAACTAGTGAAACCCTACACACACAATAACTAGTCATGGTAGAAATGCATTTAAAAATTATTACTTTTGGTGTTTATTTAAATAGTTGCTTTCTGTGATTGCCTAAGTAGATAAATTATAAAAGTAAATTCCTTTATGTGCTTAGCTTAATATGTCATTAATGCACGTGAAGGCAAATTGAATAATGATAAAATTAATATGGGTTATTATTTTACCATTAAACTACTAAAGCATAATTAAATATTAAATAGGTTTAATATGAAATTAGAATTTCATATTAACATATAAAAAGTGAACTATTTTTTTATAAAAAAAAGAAGAGAAAAAGAGAAAAAACATAAAAAATAGACAAAAGGAAATAAATTTAAAAATTAGAGGTCTTAAAAATAGTTAAAATAAGAAAATAGTCTAATATCTTAAAATTAGTTTTAAAAAAAAAAAGGCTAAAACCAAAAATCTGATAAATAAACTTAGCATTTATTTTGCTATTTGAGAGAAAGAAAGAAAGAAATTTGGGAGAGCCTATGCATCGAGAAGGGAAAGAAGAATGGACATAGCTTGGAGGAGAAGAAATCACAGTAGTTCAACAAGTGAATTTCATCAGTAGGTGATGTATTTAAATTTTTGGTTGTTGAACTTAAGTGTGAGTAGGATAGATAATTTGTGGACAAAAACATAGAATTCATTAGTAAACTAAATTTGTTTGATAGCTATCATGAAATATAATCAAGGTTATACCATATACATGTACACCATATGGTTAAGAATGATATATATTTTAGTAAAAATCCTTATTAAATCTCTCTCTCTCTCTCTCTCTCTCTCTCTATATATATATATATATATATATATATATAAATGGCTAAAACCAAAAATCTGATAAATAAACTTAGCATTTATTTTGCTATTTGAGAGAAAGAAAGAAAGAAATTTGGGAGAGCCTATGCATCGAGAAGGGAAAGAAGAATGGACATAGCTTGGAGGAGAAGAAATCACAATAGTTCAACAAGTGAATTTCATCAGTAGGTGATGTATTTAAATTTTTGGTTGTTGAACTTAAGTGTGAGTAGGATAGATAATTTGTGGACAAAAACATAGAATTCATTAGTAAACTAAATTTGTTTGATAGCTATCATGAAATATAATCAAGGTTATACCATATAAATGTACATCATATGGTTAAGAATGCTATATATTTTAGTAAAAATCCTTATTAAATCTCTCTCTCTCTCTCTCTCTCTATATATATATATATATATATATATATATATATATATATATATATATATATATATATATATATATGAAATCCCATTTCAGGTGAGGAATGATTCAAACATACATAGAGTCTGGATTTTACTATAAGCTTGGTTTGTATACTAAATGAGAATGTAATTTGTTGTATATATTTACCGTAAAAGTTACTAGAATTGAATGATCATACATATAACTTTTAATGGATTATATTATATATTTGGATTAATATATAACCATGTTATTAAAATTTATGAGAATATAATATGATTGATTTTGATATACATGATATATATTTTAATTACATCCTATAAAAAGTAAAAGTTCCACTAAGTCAAATACAAAAATTCAAATCTGACTCAGGTCACCGTACAACGATAGGGGTTTGTTTGTATATAAAAAAGGAAACCTTAATATCATATATCCTATATGAAATTTAGGGACTATATAAATATAAAAAATATATATTATAAGATGAAATTAGAAAGTAAATTATATATCTTTTTGGCATCGCTTGTATGATGGACTAGCATTGTTGGTATGTGTTATAATTTGAATAACATCTAGAGCTGAGACATTTAGGTGGAGGGCAACCCTATTTTTATATTATTAGTTGAGATATGAATCTAATAGTATTTATTAGTAAGGTGTAGACTTAAATACTTCCCATATATATTTATCATATCAAAATTTTAAAATGAATATATGATATACACAAAAATTATTCATAAAAATTAATTCCATATGCAGATATATGGAAAGCATTGAAAACATAGGTTTTATATTAAATCATACAGTGCGAACTATAAATCCAACTATACATAAACACCTAGGCATTGACTTATTTGAATTCTAAATAGAAATTATTTTATAGTTGAGGTATCACCCAACTAAGATTGGTCAAATCTCTTAAAAATAGAATTGGTCATTGTTGGGTGTCCTAATTTTGCATTTCCAGCATACTCCTATATTTCTAAAGTTTAATGACAATACTATATATTTTATGCCCTATTACACTAAAGGCATCAGTGTAGTAAAGGATTCCATCCTAAAAAGATAATAGATTAAATCACTGTATTCAAAGTGGTTCTTGAAGAAGCTTGAGGCCATTAAAAATTAACAGGAGAATAATAATAGATTCATTATTTCCATGTTGAGAAATTGTATACGACTATTAACATATGTAGTGAGCTATCTAATCAAAATTTTATGTATTAAGAATAACAATTGAAAATAAAATGATTTGTATATCTAAAATAATGATTTAAAAGTAAGTGACTATCTAGAGTCAATGACTTAATACTTGATAGCCATGAATGTCTTCTCTCACTTACATTAAGGTTTTATCTATTAAGATTATAAGAGATTGGGTTTTCATCATGATTACCTTAACACTCCAACACCATATAATCTTAAAACATGTTAAATGACATAAGGTCAACCATGATGTATAACTTTAGTATCGTTAGAAATGGATTATAAAATAATGATATAAGATCCTTAATTTTTATGATCATAATTAAGGTACAGTCAAAGAGATTGACTACATATACATTATAGTCATAAGTATCTCAATATAATATCACATTTACATTTAGCTAAAACATGAGGAATATATGTAGTTATTTATATATAATGAATAAATATGGTTATTATAATGAGTTAAAAATAGTGTGCCTATTATTTGGTTATACTTTGGGTATAAGAGATAACTAGAAATAACATAGATATGGGTGATTGAAATTAATTTATTGTATTTTTTTAAATATTTTAATTAAGTTATTTTACTATAAAATATCTAGTATATCTAAGTATCATATTACCTGATCCTTTTAGCTTGTTGAGTTAGCTATAAAAATCATCATTTGTAAGTTTACTTACATTACTAGCTAAAGCAACTCCCAATGCATTGCTAAGTGTTGACCTAATGGATGGTAGGTGGTAAGATCATTATAATAATGGTTAGAACTTATTTAAACTATATGAAATATAAATGACTCATATACCATGACCCAGACCATGAGATCCTATTGGAAATTAATGGGTTATGTTTTATATATTATTATATTGTTAATATGTATTTGTATAGGGGTTTACACATACATATAAGTTATATATATGAATTATACCCTTGGATAAATGGATGTTTATTTTGAGTTATAATGTGTTCAAGAACTGAGAGTTGTGAAACTATATCAAATAGGACCTAGACTCCTAACTTAGCATTTAATGGTAGATACATATTTACAACTTGTCATGGGTCTTCATCATCTACAAGTATGTATATGAGTTCATATCCTTGAAGAGAGTTATAAATGCCATAAGGATTTTTTGTTTTAAAGTATAGGTAATTAGTGGTTCAATACCTACATAACCTTGGAATAACTACTTTTGGTGTGTAATACTCATACATAGGGTTTATTCTTATAAAAGATGGTTTGAGTAAGACCTTAAGTGCTCACAAAGTAGAAACTATATCCATTGGAATAGTCTTTTAGAAAATAGAACAAGATATATAAATGAATGTCATAATGGGTTTATGCAATTTCTATTTCTCACCAAGTGATTGGTTGGTTATTTGTTATATATTCTGCATTGAATACTTGAGAAAATTACATGCTAGGAGATTACTAATATGTATAAATGCTTGGATACATCTAGTAATGGTGCATCATGATGCGTAATTTTAGTTATGTTATCTTAAATACTAGTTACAGTCCAAAATCAGGGTATATCTAGCTGATATAAATTTGTACTTGCTTTTTTATTGTTATTTATATAGAATATTGGATTCTTAAAAACATAAGTTTGGAGTATGTGTTGTTATGAATTTGGGAACCTATGATAGCATGGGATATCATAGGGTACTATAGTATAAAATGTATGTTGTACCTAAGTGGTACTTAATGTAGTTAGTATGCCTAAACTCATATCTACATCTGACTATTTTACTATATACATGTTGGTTATTAAAGTGAATAGTGTGTGTTTGTATAGTTGGCAGACTTGTGTATTTGTGCATGCAAACTCTAAGAATTTAGAAAATGATGTGTAGGAATGTTATTGTGTTTCATGGGAATGATGACCTACTTTATTTTATATAGTTTCTTGTATAATGCTTGTGTTTCCATTTATTTGAGACTAATTCATATGAGTGATTATGGAAAATGGGTAGTTAAGTCTTAGAACACAGGACTATGGTAATATGGGTTGCCATAGGGTGTAGATAAATAGAAACCAATTATATTATTTGAAGTGTATAGTTAAATTGTATTTTTACCTGGGTCATATATTTATAATCATTATTTATATTATGGGATAGACTATAATGAAAGATTCATGTTTATGTTAGACAAACTTAATGTATGCTATTATTAATCCTTTATATAACATGTTGTATGATGAATTTTCTAGCAGGATGTAAGCTGATGATTCTTGTGGTTGAGTTGTATTTTACCAATATACATTGTTAATGTGAAGTAAGGAGTGAGATGGACTTTATTGACTTATTGGCATTACAATGTTAGATGAAGGTATTTCAATCAAGTGGTGTGTATGAAATTGATTGATCTAGATCATTATAATTTATTATTTGTAAAGCTTTGGGCCAACGTATGTTTAATGAGACATTATCATTTCATGAGTATGTTTCAAATGTTAGTTTGATATCTTGTAATATAATGGATTTCTATGATACACTACATGTTTAGTTTAGAATCATACAGAACACTAGTACTTGTTAGTCTCTCTATATTCATGCACTATCACTATCTACTTATCCATGAAGGGAGGGTAATTCCTTTATGGGATAGTGCAAGGGATTATTGGTCGATGGTTGGGTGGAAAATCACTCAGATGAGGCTTTCCCTCCCCACAATAATACTACTATTAAGATAACACTTGAGATTTCCACATATATTGGAGAGTCTAGGGAACTCATGATCTGAGGAAACATGTATCTACATATACAATTATATTATATTGTGTTTATCATTGAGTTATAATTACTTGTTATTATAAATCAACAATAGTGGATGTAGACTTGTTTCAGATATATCTAAGTTAATGTAATTAATTTCTATATTTGCATTGTGATATGTGCTCTCATGATATTAGAGATCAGTATTATATGATGCACTATGCTAGTTGCTATTATCAACTTGTGTATTTCTTATGGCCTCTAAATATTCTCATCATGTAATCTATATTTGGTATATATGTTAAATAAAAAATTTCTCATGTATTTCTATGTCTAACCTAGTAGGGTTGTTACATGTGGTATTAGAGTTATGCTTTAAACTCTAAGACCTAATGAGTCCATTAGCATTTTAATGTCTTGTGAACCTAGTAACATGAATTTTTGCACTAGTATTTGGACTTGTGGTGTTTTATGACATTCATAAAATGTGTGCGTGGAACATTGAGTGTGTACTCTTAAGAGCACTTGTATCCCTTTGAGTTGTTTAGGAGATTAATTTATAAATTTTTTAATGGAAATGGTTGTATTTGAGTCTTTGGTAGATAGGTATATATCATATTTCATGAGTTATGACCAAAATATTTCTACCATAGTTTGATCACTTAGATCAAACACCTCGAGAGTGATTATATCTTTTCTTAATTATCGAGTCACCTTTGTCATTTATGTTTTATGTCGTGAGTGTTTTTTTATCTTAGGATGCTTCTAAATTTTAATTTTTTGCCTTATTTTCATTAATCCTATGAATAGAAAATTTTATAAGACCAATTTTAGTTTTCACATCACCTAGTGCGGTGGGAACTTTCTTGCAGTATAGTGTTGTTGTTTTGTTTGAAAGTCCCTATGTGTTGGGATATTTTTTTGGTTCGTACCCTTGAGTTATGTGGATTAGGAATGAGTGTCAACTCCCTCAGTTAGCTTAGAGATTATTTTGTATTTCCTCATTTTCCTTTGACATTATTATGCTACTGAAAGAAATCTTACTTGCATGTTGTTTATTTTAGTGTCCTCTTAAATGAGAATTTAGTTTTGAATATTATTTAAATGTAATCACTTGAAAATTATGGGAGAATGTTTTCTACTCTTGTTGAGAGAGAATTTTTATGATTGGTTGGATGGACAAATATTTATGGCTAACATATCTCTCTTCCAGTTGTGAAAATAGATTGAGATACCATACATACAAGATTTGGTAAGTAGGTAGTTGAGTTGCAGTGTTTTATTTTAACCTTGGGAGGGTAAGTAAGAGTTTTTGAGATGATAGCTTTCTCCTTTTGACTTATGAATCTTTAGAATAATTATTTGATCCAACTTATGATTTTAAGATCACGTGAGGTGGAAAACCATGATATAGATATTAAATTGATTAGAATTAGTATGATATTATTCACTCATGATTAGATTGACATTGCTCTCTTTTTTACTTATAACATGTTATTTTAGAAGATTTATTTTATACATATCACCAAAAGTGAGTAAGTTATAGGATGTGTAGAACATATTGTTAATCTAGGGGTTCGAATGAGCCTTTAACATGTTGTGTGCTAATTGAGCAAGCAAGGAGATATTATTTTATTTATTTCCCTATAAGTTTGAAATAATGGTGTGATTCTTGACCTATGTATGTTATTTTAATTTTAACATTGATTTATCTTAACTATGAATATAAATTTATAAGTTACGGCTATGAAATATGATACTAGTTATGTGTGGCTAGTGGCAACTTCATATAATTATAAATTGATTTTATGAATTATATTGTATGTTAATACATTTAGAATTATTTAGCATGTATGATTGATTTCTATGATATGATAACATAAAATTATGATTCATTGAAACATTGTTCACATTTAATATCATTAAGTCATGGAGACCTAAGGAAAGAGTGGTGAATTGGGAACATGATTTCTAAATGCTAGGACAGTACCTTACTTAGACTCACATTAGCTCAGATTGTGGTACTGAGTTGGATTGATAGATATATTGAATCCAAGATTTGATAGGCAGAACTTATTAAATTCAGTCGTATGGCCATACACATGTATACGATGGATATATATTCAATATAGATGATTATTTCATGATTTTATATACTTTATATTTACCATTCCTATTCATTATCATACTTGTCAAGAGATTCGATTGATTAAATGATAGTATTGACATGTTATAATTATATGGATCTATGTGGAGTAGTAATAGTATTAACTTATACACATTATTTTTTCTAGGTTTTCTAATTACTTTTCTTTGAAATGAGAAAAACACTCTCTAGGATAGAGAGATGTGTTTAGGGTTAGAAGATTCTTTGAAACTCTCCTTGGACCTTTATTTTGATTTTTATGATGATCTTATGTGTTTTGAGTAGTTAGTAAACTTTCACTAAGACATATGGGACTCTTCATGGTAACAAAAGTGGTCAGTCCTATAGTATATAGGCTTGTCTTGATGAATCTAGACCCTAGGGTGGTCATGACAGAATTAGTCAGAGTAAATAATACTCATAACTTGTTTACTTAATTGTGATTATTATTGAGTAGGGTCTTATGGGATGAATACTCTAAAAATAGTACAACTTGTAGGTATGACGATGAGTCTTACATGTAATTTCCCATTTATTTACTTAGTTTGACATTGTGTATCATATTATTGCTTTGTTAAGAAATATTTTTTATTAAGAACTTATCTTTGAATAAACATCATCAAGGGTGATGACTAGCTTTAGGGGGGAAGGATGTTACATCCTAATTCCTCATCAAACAAACTTGTTATATTATCTATGGATATCTATAATTAACAAATTTAGATTTGGTTATATTTTTTTTACTAAGCTTGGGATTTATGTTACTTAGGAAAAATATAATGTTGTTTAGTTAAGATGTTAATACATGATTAATTATAATGAATTGGTTTATGTATGTGTTTAAATTTTAAATATATCAATGAATTTTTCTAGTTATATATTGTTGCTTATGATTATCATGTGAAAAGATCTAACTAGCTATGTGTTGTGAGGTGGACATAGGAGAATTTTTCCCTCATGCATACTAGAAAGAGAACATCATTAGAGAGGGTGGTGTAGATGGAGATATTGAAGGTCTATAGAGAAATGGTGAAATGCTACACACACACAAAATAACTAGTCATGGTGGAAATGTATTTAAAAATGATTGCTTTTGGTGTTTATTTAAATAGTTGGTTTTTGTGATTTCCTGAGTAGGTAAATTATAAAAGCAAATTCCCTTGTGTGCTTATCTTAATATGCTAGTAATGCACATGAAGCCAAATTTAATAATGATAAAATTAATATGGGTTATTATTTTAACATTAAACTAATAAAGCATAATTAAATGTTAAATAGGTCTAATATGAAATTAGAATTTCATATTAAAATATTAAAAGGGAATTATTTTCCAAAAAAAGAAGAGAAAAAGAGAAAACAGGAAATAAATTCAAAAATCAGAGGTCTTAAAAATAGTAAAAACAAGAAAATAATTTAATATATTAAAATTAGTAAACACAAAAAAAAATCCAAAACCAAAAATTTGAGAAATAAATTTAGCATTTATTTTGCTATTTGAGAGAAAGAAAGAAATTTGGGAGAGCCTATGCATCGAGAAGGCGAAGAAGAATGGACATAGCCTAGAGGAGAAGAAATAATAGTAGTTCAATAAGTGAATTTCATTTGTAGGTGATGTCTTTAAATTTTTGGTTGTTCAACTTAAATGTGAGTAGGATAGCTAATTTGTGGACAAAAACATAGAAATTATTAGTAAACTAAATTTGTTTGATAGCTATCATGAAATAAAACTGAGGCTATACCATATAAATGTACACCATATGGTTAGGAATGATATCTATTTTAGTAAAAAGCCTTATTAAATCTATAACCAATTTTATATATATATATATATATATATATATATATATATATATATATGAAAACCTGATTTAGGTGAGGAACGATTCAAACTTATATATATTTTGGATTTTATTATAAGCTTGGCCTATATACTAAACAAAAATGTAATTTGTAGTATATATTTACTGTAAAAGTTACTAGAATTTAATGATCATACATATAAATTTTAACAAATTATATTATATACTTTTAATTAATATATAACCATGCTATTGAAAGTTACAAGAATATAATATGATTGATTTTTATATACATGATATATATTTTAATTATGTCTTGTAAAAAGTAAAAGTTTTGCTAAGTCAAATACATAAATCCAAATTTAACTCAGGTTGTTGTATGGTGATAGGGTTATATATATATATATATATATATATATATATATATATATATATATATATATATATATATATATATATAAAGAAGGAAACCTTAATATTATATCTCCTAAATGAAACTTAGGGCCTATATAAATATAAACAAATATGTTCTAAGATTAAATTAGCAAGGAACTTATATATCTTTTTGGCATCACTTGTATGTTGGACTAGCATCATTGGTATGTGTTATAATTTCAATAACATCTAGAAGCTAAGACATTTAGGTGGAGGACAACCCTATTTTTATATTCTTGGTTGAGCTATGAATCCAATAGTATTTATTAGTAAGGACTAAACTTAAATATTGTCTGTATATATTTATCATGTCAAAATTTAAAAATGAATATATGATATACACAAAAAATATTTAGAAAAAGTAATTGCATATGTGGATATACAAAAGGCATTGAAACCATAGGTTTTCTATTAACTCATAGAGTGCGAACTGTAAAACCAGTTGTGCATAAACACCTAAGCATCAACTTATTTGAACTCCAAATAGAAATTGTTTAAATTTGAGGCATTGCCCAACTAAGATTGGTCAAATCTCTTAAAAATAGAATTGGTCATTGTTGGGCATCTTAATTATACATTTCCAACATACTCCTCTATTTCCTAAGTTTAATGACAATACTATATATTTTATACCTTGTTACACTAAAGGCATCTCCAGAGTAAAGGATTCCATCCTAAAAACATAATAGATTAAATTATTGTATTCAAAGTGGGTCTTGAAGAAGCCTGAGGCCACTAGAAATTAATAGGAGAATAATAATAGATTGATTATTTCCATGTTGAGAAATTGTATATAGCTATTAACATATGCAACAAACTATCTAGTTAGCATTTTGTGTATTAATAATAATGTTTGAAAATCTAGTGATTTATTAATCTAAAATAATGATTTAAAAGTCAATGACTATCTTGAGTTAGTTATTTAATACTTGGTAGCCATGAATGTCTTCTCTCACTTAAATTACGGTTTTATCTATTAAGATTATAAGATATTGGGTTTTTTTCATGATTACCTTAGCATTTCAATGCTATATAATATTACAACATGTTAAGTGCCATAAGGTTAACCATGTTGTATAACCTTAGTATCATTAGGAGTGGATTATAAAGCATTGACATAAGATCCTTAATTTTTGTGAGTATAATTAAGGTATGGTTAAAGAGATTGACTACATATACATTATAATCAGAAGTATCTCAATATAATTCCACGTTTCCATTTAGCTAAAACATGAGGAATATATGTAGTTATTTATATATAATGAATAAATATGGTTATTATAACAAGTTAAAAATAGTGTGCCTATTATTTGGTTATACTTTGGGTAAAAGAGATAACTAGCAATAACATAGATATGAGTGATCAAAATTAACTTATTATATATTTTAAAAATACTTTAATTTATTTTACTATAAAATATCTAGTATATATAAGTATCATATTATTTGAGCTTTTTAGCTTGTTGAGTTAGCTATAAAAACCGTCATTTATAAGTTTACTTACATTACTAGATAATGCAACAACTCCTAATGCATTGCTAAGTGTTGACCTAGTGGATGGTAGATGACAAGATCATTCCACTATTGGTTAAAAATTCTTTGAACTATATGAAATGGAAATGACTCATATACCATGACACAGACCATGAGTTTCTATTAGAAATCAATGGGTTATGTTTCAAATATTATTCCATTGTTAACATGTGTTTGTATAGGGGTTTACACGTACATATAGGTTATATATAAGAATTATACCTTTGGATAAATGGATGGTTATTTTGAGTTATAGTGTGTTCAATAACTAAGAGTTGTTAAATTGTATCAAATAGGACCTAGACTCCTAATTTAGAATTTAATGGTAGATGCATATTTATAACTTGACATGGGTCTTGATCATCTGGAGGTAAGTATCTGAGTTGATATCCATGAAGAGAGCTATAAATTCCTTAGTAAGTTATTATTTTAAAGTATAGGTGAACAATGGTTCAATACCTACATAACCTTGGAATAACTAATTGTGGTGTGTAATACTTGTACATAGGTTTTGTGATTATAAAATATGGTTTGAGTAAGACCTTATGTTCTCAAAAACAAAAAAACTATGTCCCTTGGAACAATATCTTAGAAAATATAACAAGATATATTGGCAAATGTCATAACGGATTTATGTGATTTCTATTTCATAGAAAAGTGATTGGTTGGTTGTTTGTTATATATTATTCATTGAATAATTGAGCAAAGTGAATGTTAGGAGATTACTAATATGTATAAATGCCTGGATATATCTGTTAATGGTCCATCATGATGCATACTTTTAGTTATGCTATATTGAATGTTAGTTATAGTCCAAACTTAGAGTATATCTAGGTGGTTTAACTCTATACTTACTTTCTTATTATTGTTTATATGGAATATTGGAATCTTGAAAACATAAGTTTGGAGTGTGTGTTATTATGAATTTGGGAACCTATGATAGTATGGGATATCATAGGGTACTATAGTATAAAATGTATGTTGTACCTAGGTGGTACTTACTATAGTTAGTATGCCTAAAATCATATCTACATCTGACTATTTTACTATATACATGCTAGTTATTGTGGTGAATAGTGTGCTTTTGTATAGTTGGTAGACTTGTGTATGTGTACATGCAAACTCTAAGAATTTAGCAAATGATGTGTAGGAATATTATTTTGTTCCATGAGAATGATGACTTGGTTTATTATATATAGTTACTTGTATAACACATTTGTTTCCATGTATTCAAGACTAATTCATATGAGTGATAGTGGAAAATTGGTAGTTAAGTTTTACAACACTAGACTATGGTAATATGGGTTGCCATAGGGTGTAGATAACTAGAAACCAAGTATATTGTTTGAAGTGTATAGTTAAATTGTATGTTTACCTGGGTGGTATATTTTTAATCATTATTTATAGTATGGGATAGAATATAATGAAATATTCATGCATATGTTAGACAAACTTAATGTTTGAAATATTAATGAAAAGTGATCAGATGTTGCTCTCCCTCTCTATAATATTACTACTATTGAGACAACACTTGAGATAACCAAATATACTGAAGAGTCTAGGGAACTCATGCTCCAGGGATCCATGCATCTACATGTACAATTTTACTATATTGTGTTTATCATTGAGTTATAATTACTTGTTATTGTAAATCAATAACAGTAGTTATAGACTTGTTTCGAATGTAGATGAGTTAATGTAATTACTTTTTGTATTCACATTGTGATATGTGCACTCATGATATTAGAGATCATTATTAAATGATTAATTATGCTAGTTTCTATTATCACCTTGTGTATTTATTATGGCCTCTAAAGATTCTCATGGTGTAATTTATATTTGGTATGTGTTAAATAAAAACAATTCTCACATATTTCTATGTCTAACCTAGCAGGGTTGTTACATATGGGGGTGATACATATCCCCAAAAATATGTGAAATCATATAATAATTTACCATCCTTGTCAAAGACCTATTTTAATTACATTTTATCACCACTATTGACATTTTTATATCCTTAAAATTTATTTACCTTTATAAATAATTCTTTTTTTGATAGATTTTATTTGATGGAGGATGATATTTTCTTGATTAATTAGCTCATAATTTTATATTTTAAATAAAAGTGTCTATTTTTTTAATTCCCTCGCATTGTAGGATATGGTAAAAAAAAAATATTTTAATATGTTAGCTTATGATTTGTAAATGCATTATGCATAGGGGTAAATTGATAAAGTTTTTATTCACTAGGTCTTAAAGTATGATGTCTTGATTTTTTAAGAATCCAAAAAAAATTATTTCATATGTTTTCATTCTTGGTGTTAAATTCATCTTGTCCAAAGTATCATATTTTAAATTAGCTAATTCCTGAGCGATAATTTTTCTTGATTGCTTAATAGGTGAATTTTTGTATTTATGTTCATCATTTATTAAATATTAGGTCATATATATAAGGCATGTTAAAGATCCATTACTAAAAAAATTATCCTTGAAATTTGGTAAAATAATAATGATAGAAAAATTGCATTTGAGCACTATACATTCGATCAATCAAAGAGTGACTATTAAAATTTAATATAAGGAGAAACTATTTCAATCCATGTATTGTGTACAAAGATCCATTATAAAAAGACTTAAACTAATCTAATGCTTTACAAGTTATCATTTTATGTAATAATACAAGTATGACCAATGATCTATCTTTATAATCTATTATAATTAGGTAAAGTTTTTAAAGGTGGCCTTAAAGATCCCCATGACCATCAAATATATTGAATTTCATGGAAAGCAATTATTTAGGAAGAGGTATGTCTAAAATTTCCTTCTAAATGGTATTGAAATACGTAATAGTATCCCTAATATTCGCCTCATATGATTTTTTATAAAGTGATAAATTATGCACTTGTCTCCATAAGTCTTACATAATGTGATTCATGGTGAGTGCCTCATGCTTATAAATGGTTATATTTGTAATAGTTTAATTCAATGGGTTTTCCCTACTATTTATAATGGGTGTAGGAATACTACGTTTCATAGGTGTAGGTGTCAATCATTTGACATAAAACATAAACATTTTAGAATAAAAATAATATGCCCTAAGGATGTTGTTATGAAATGAATTTTTATTCAAAACCTCTTTATTAAAAAATTCTTTTACAAAATCATTATTTTTTATAATGTTCTCTCTAAAATATTAACAACACAATCATGAATCCTTTTATTTTCTAAAAATTTGATATTTTAAAATTTAACATCTATAAAAGACATAACACCTTAATCTATTTTGAAACTTTTCAAAATGATTATTATAAGTAATGAGAACTCAAATATTAAGAGTTCCTTAATATATAAAAGGGATGATAAAAATCTAGAGTGAAAATCTAAAAAACATATTTGAAAGTGGTTGATCAAACAGTAATAGGATGTTTGTTTTGTGAAACCCTAAGTTAAATTTAAGAAATAAAATTAAACCCTACTTGTAAATTTTTATGATGTAGGTACCTAAATATACATTAGGTTTTGGGATAAAACAAACATGGATAAGAAAACATATATTAAATTATACATGAAATTGTAAATAAAAGTGTTGTATGGAGCCCTACGATGTTTGTTGAAAATATTCTAGGTTCACCATAATTGTTTACCATAATTATATTTTTTTAAAAACATGTATAAATAATATATAATTAAATAGACATAATCATATAAAATTGAAATATATATTTCTCTATCTATATTAGAGGATAAGTAATGGAAACAAGTGCAAGTGTCACAAATGAAAGCTAAAGAAAACTAATCAATTGGTAAAGAGGTAAAAAAATGATCACACACTATTTATTATATAAATTTGAATGTGTATTCTAGCTATGTTGACTATAATTGACATTTTCCCAAGTTTATATACATTTTCAATACTCTAAGACAAATATGTACCTATACAGGACTATTAGTTTCAAGTTTGGTCACTTTATTTCTCTTTATGTGCCACTAGGTGTCTTTTTATGGTTTTTCAATATTGTTTTTTTTATGCTTCTCTTATGGATATTCATTTTTTTTATTTTACCTTAAATTTTAAAATGTGTAGGGTTTAATATGCTATGTGGTTGAATATTCAATTTGACCTATCTTTCACACTCCAAAAGATATAAAATTAATGAGGTTAAGCAACTGCCAAAGCAATGTTATAAATTATGTATCTCATACACTTGAAATCGAACCTCCACATATTTATTTTAGTGTGTGAATTAAATATATTGAAGAATTATGTTGACCCCTTTCTTCTTTTGAAGTGATAAATACAATTACTAAGTTTTAACTACCCTCTTTTAGCATAAAGGAATTTGCATAAGAAGATGATAGATAGTTGTTAGAAGTGTATAGGATTTGATTCAATGAATCCCCACTTTAATGGATAATTTTGGCTATGTGCTTGACCCTGTGTATGTTGAATGTTATCTTCCTTCACTATAATCTCTTCTCTTCCTCATTATTTATTTTAATCTCATAAATGGATTAGATAGACCTATTGGGAGGTCTCTCAACATGCCAACTTAGGTAGGGGTTTCTAGTCCTTATCTCTTATAAAAGGAAATTTATGTAAGAAAATATCCCCAAGGTCCCGATTACCAGGTATTGGTATGTAGGGAAACCTAGTCGATTGATTTTTACCATTCCATATCAAGTTTATTTGATGAGTACTTGAAACAAATCATATGCATCCTAAATGAAGAGATTATGCCTATAGAACTATCAAAATTATCTAACTATAGAGAAACAACTAATTGAAAGAAATACATCTATTATATGGATTTAATAGTACATAAATAGTAATATACAAAATAAAATGCAATTAAGATAAACTTTAAATTTAGACTGCAACTCAAAAACTAAAATAATCTAATCTAATAAACTGATAAAAATAGAAAAAGAGAGAAGGACAAGGATAAAAGAGAATAAATATCTTGATTTATAATTTATGCTAGGTTGATTACATTAAGTAGATGAATCCTTAGATAAATCAATCCTTACTTGAGCTATTTTTAGCAAAACTCTAACTAAAGACAGTGAAAGACTTTGTGGAACAAAGTATCAAAGCCGATGAGGAAAATAGGGTCACCATATACATGCACAAGCCAAGTATATCAAATGACAAATCTTTTAGATATAGATATTTATATTAAAGGGATCAATTAGGATTTTTTTAGATACTCATGTGAGCTATAAACCTAGTTTATAGATAGCCTCGACCTAAAAAACTAATATATAAAGCAAGAAAATGCATGAAGGATATGACTAATCTACTTAATTAGGGAGAACCAACTAGTTTGGTCCACCAATCTATGTTATTTTAAGAGATTCATCCATTAGAAAGGATAGAAAAATATAATATATACATCAAGGTGTTAGTCCCTCCCTCGATTGCCACCTCATCCAACTACTAGGGAAGTTACAAATATCCATTGCCAATTGGATAAGGTGGTTGGATGAGGCCTCATTTTTATAGAGAAATAATCATGCATATAATTCAATCAAGGCTCCAAGTAATCTTATCTAATTCATCATTCCATACACTAACTATCACCCTTTCATTAATTCAAATCTACCTTATGTATCCACTTTGTTAATGCACAAGGATTTTTTTCAACCTCCCTTTTGTCTCATACTTTATCATTCTCTAACTCAATAGTTCAAACTAATAGATTGACCTTGTAAGATCAAATGTATAAATTAGCTCATAAATACCCCTTTAAATAAATGACAAGGCAATAACATTAGACAAGGGGACTACTCATATAAAATACATAGCCAATTTAGATTAAAATGCAAGAATCAATGACAAATTTTACCATTAGGATGTAGACATTCAAATTATTCACTATTCTCATGAAACATTGGTCCTTCCATACATGATTAAATCATATTAATATTTCACATCAAGTATTTTAAAATGTGATAATGTCCTTATGAAGGCCATTAAATGAATGAAAATTCATTATTGAATTGCCTAACACCTTCCTCAAGGTTTTGACTATTTTGACATTTTGGAAAACCATAAAAATTAAGCCTATCCAGTGCCACATGACATATTATTATTAATTTAGAGGCTCAAGTTTTACATTCTGGTGATGGGCCAATAACCATAAAATTTAGGCTCAGGGGAATTTAACATTATTAGGGTACCACACGACATCCCCTTGTCAAGCTAGGCTTTTGGGCTAAGGGAATAGAGCGATACGACATGGCATATTCTCAATGTAATTAGTTTTACCACCTAAGGTCCTAGGATCCTAATAAGTCATTATGTGTCATGATTTATGAGCCCTCATGGCCTCAAATCCATTATACCATTAGGCCTACTTGAAGTCTTTAATCATTCTGAGGTCCTATGTCCCCAAGAGGTCACCATGTGGAGGTTTCCTATGATTATAGGGGCTTAAAGCTACTATAATACTAATATCATGGGTTAATCCCTCAATATTTTTAGTTTCTAAGTTTATTCCGTGCAACATGATATTATGGCCTAGAGTCTTTAGAAATACTTAGAAGCTTTTTAGAAATTAGTTTGGGACTTAAAAAAATCTAAAAGTGATGCATGTTGGATCCTAAGAAATTAGTAGACTAAAGGTTTACAATAAAATAAATAAAATATCTAAGGCATGAAATCATATTTAAAAAACATGGTTGACTCAACTCAACTCAATTTGGGTAACTTGGTAGAGCTTAGATTGAATGACTCAAGGTAGATGAATCTAATATCAATGGAAAAATAGCTCATTTGAGCCAAGATCAACACAACTTTAAAAGAAAAAAGTCCACCTCAAAAGGCTAAATATATATGAGCCACTCATATGGTGAAATAAACCAAGACCTAGTTCATGAATATTGATGTAAAATCCCTCCCTTAGGTAAACTTTCAGACTAGAAAGGTCCCTTAAGATTGATGTGGCAATACCTAGATAATCAATATAAAGAGGGTCCCTATTTTTAGTATGAAAATGGGGTGTGTTATGTAAGAAACAACAACTGGTGTCTCATACTAGTAAATACTACTTAGTATCTATAATCCATAATCTTGGTTGTTGCATCCAAAAAACAAGCGCTAGCTGGAAATGACAACTTGAGGAAAAATCAAAAACATAAAAGCACTAAATTTTGTCTCCTACTAGTAAATACTCCTTAGTATCTATAATCCATAATCTTGGTTCTTGCATCCAAACAGTAAGCGCTAGCTAGAAATGATAGCTTGAGGCAAAATCAAAAACACAAAAGCACTAAATTTTTCCTCAAAGTGGGGGATGATTATTTGAAAACTTGATAAAGACCATCTGTGTGTGTTTTGAGTAATCAATTTGTTTAAAATTTTCATTCATACACATTAATTCATATTTGTATAAATGATTAGAACTTATGAAAATGATGAATTTATCTATTTGGCTTGGTGGGAATGGAATGGGCATTGCTCTACTACTAGATAGGAATTTATAGCCCCGATAGAGATGCCTCTAGTCCTTTACTAAAGCCTTGATCAACTACCAACTAGGTTAGAAAGCCTATGGTGTAGGTTACCAAGATCACCCTTTCAAGGAAAATTTCAGATTTTGCATTTGAACTTAGCTCAATTTATTTGAAAGGAGATTTTCTTTTTATATCCATGGAGGGTTGGGTACCAATCCATGGGTTCAAGGGAAATATTAAATTTCATGATCAATTAAGGAAAACCCAAAAAATATAATGTTACATTTTCTTCATATGTTTCTGTTAAGTGTGTAGATGGATTTAGGTAAGAAAACAAGCATTTCTAAATAGACACATTCTATTTTGAATCATTCGCCTTTACAAATCTAAAAATTCACATGAGAATCATAGTAATTCATTCAATTGTTAAATCAATATTTTCATTCATGTTCTTGAGTGCCATTGATGTTACCGACACAACATGCCTTTCATTTCATTTCTCTAGTTAATAAGGGAACCCCAAGAAAAACATTAATAGACTATATACATAAGAAAATGAAAAATAAATCAAACCTAAACTAAAAATCACACAAATATAAAGGGGGGAGAGAGGTACTTACAAAAAAAAATTCAAGAAAATACATGCATAAAAATAGCTCGGCACCTGTGAATAGGATTTTGAAGTTGGAAGGGAATACACTTACTATGGTGCTTCCCTTTCTACTCATGAACACTATCCCAAAGAGTTTAATTTATGTGGTTTTCATTCACCTTAAGTAAATTATTATCATTAAACTCAATAATTTTCATATTCTTAACTTGAGAAAATCACTTGGGATAGGATTTGAGATATACCTCTACCCATAAAATGAATTATGGTGAGGGATAGGGGTGGGTATACATATATACCAGAGTAATTTTTTTACCCAACCTATAAGAGATAAGTTCTTCATGGAAGCCAATGACCATACTAATCATTGGCTGCTCACTTTTTGAGATGAATGTTATAGTAACATCCTTCTTATTATTTTCATCATCTAGAAGGCATATGATTTGTTTTTCCTATGTCAATAACCTCATGTATTTTTCATCAATGGCTAAATTATGTGGAAGGGTGTATTGAATTAAAGCATCTTTAGCTCGTACCTCCATAGGCATCATTTATTCATTAAGGCCAATGCACTCATGATATTTCATTTGTATTTTTATTTCCTATATTTACTGAGAAGATCACATGGTGATTGCAATTAAGTACTTGATCACCTTAAACTAGCTTTGTAAATGTAGGAGTATGATCATAGGATAAGAATGCTTTAGATGCATAGCTTGCATATTACTCATCTAATTTCTCCATCTATTCTAATTCTTCTTCTAGAATATTGTAAGTGATGTTTGATTGCTCTTCTAGTATAGGTATCTCATTTTTACTCTAATTTTCAGCTATGAACTACACCGAAAATGTTATTACAACCTCATCATCAAACTCATCATCACCACTACTCTCAAATAAGAGACCACACTTGTAATATGACATATGGTCAGTGTGCATGATCATCTCAATATTAGTTGCACAACCATATTCATAGGCTTTAGATTGAAAATTTGGATATGTAGTCTCACAACTTGAATTGTGCATTGTATGATGTTCTCCTATAATTAATGGAATGTGATTAGAGATAGCATAAAAATAAACTTGACAACAATCACAAATAAAAATAGCTTATTGACTATACACTATATTATCATAATCGTATGCACTAAAATCAATAATAAGACTCTCATCCATCATTGGGAGGTTTAATTGATCACAAGATTTAGACAATACTTGATTACATTACACAAATTAGTCAATTTTTTGACTTTTAGGAATTTAATTTGAAGGATCTTGGGTATAAATTCCCTATTGTTCCAATAAATAGGAATGGTCAACACCAAATCCTTAATTCATTGATTGTTTTTCAATGGTGAAAGCCTCTTGACAAGTCAAAGTCAAGGATGGAAGAGTATTTAGATTCCTTCTAATAAATGTAGTAGTCAATGGGTACAATGTTCAGTGATAAAATTATATAGAAACTACTTCTATTTCTAGGAAAGACTCTTTCAGTCTTTTTACAATAGATGAAAATAGTGGTTGAACATAATAATGGGTTCATTGGGATCTCTATGGGCTATGGTAAATAGATAGTATAGAGCAATAGGGTCAATGGGAACACTAAATTGATTAGGGAATAGATTTTCAAATATGGCCCATGAGGTTATGTAGTTATTTGGTAAGATAAGATACCACAAATATATAGCTTCATCTAAGGAGAAAGGGAATAGGTGATAAGCCACATCCTCATGCTAGATTTGACTTATGACTATGGCATATTTAAATGTTTGAAGGTTATCCTCTTTAGTTTGGATCCTACTATGTATATACCTTGATTAGAAGTCCTAGAGATCTTTAGGAAAATCATGAGAGGGACCTAGGATATTAACAATGCAAGAATGTCCACCTAAACAAGCAGAGGCCATTAATGGGCTAGAAAACTAAAAAAAATCTCTTAAAAAGTAATTATGTCTAAAAATATAGCTCATGCCCTCCTAGTATCAATCTATTGGGAGGTATGTCAACATGATAAGTTAGACTGGGGTTGTTAGGATTTGACTCTCCTAAAAGTATATTTATGTGAGTAAATATCCCCAAGGTCTTAGTTACTAGGTCTTGTTACATAAATCATATGCATCTTAAATAAATATCTTGTGCCTATATAACTAGTAGAATAATCTAACTATAAATAAACAACCAATTCAAAGAAACAAATCTATTACATGGATTCAATAGTGCATAAATAGTGATAGGAAAAGAACATGGAATCAATAAAAATATTAAATTCTAACCTCAACTCATAAAATAAATAATATAATATAACAAATTGATTAAAAATATAAAAATAGAGAAGGGCATGGAGAAAATATAATCAAGAGCCCACTTCCTAATGTATGCAAGCCTAATTATTTTGAGTAGATGAATCCCTAGATAAACCAGTCCTTGGTTGAGATAGACCTAGCAAAACTCCAACTAAGGATGGTGTAAGAGTATGTGGAATGAAGAAACAGAGCCAATTAGGAAAATAGGGTCACCATATACATACACATATTGAGTCTATCAAATGACAAAGATTTTAGACAAATATTTTCCTATTAAAGGGATCAATTACAATTCATCAAATACTCATGTGAGATATATACCTAGATTAAAAATAGCCTCAACTCAAAAAGCTAATCTATAAATTAATAAAATATGTGAAAGACATGACTGATCTAATTAACTAGACTGAACCAACCAATATAGTACATTAATATATTTTATTCTAAGGAAGCTAGCCCTTATAAAGACTAGAAAAAGATAATATATACATGAGGGTGTTATTCCCTCTCTTTATTTCCATCTTAGCCCACTACCAAGGCAGCTAAAAATATTCATTTCTAATTTTATAAGTTTATTGGACAAGGCCTGATTTTTTATGAATAAATAGGTGTGCCTATACTTTATTTAAAGCTTCAACCAATCTTCTCTAATTTACTAGTTGATTGACTTGGGATTCATCATTCTATCCACCAACTATCACCCTTTAATTAATTCAAATATACCTTATGTATACATTCCATTATTGCACAAGGAGTCTAAAAAACATCCCTTTTATCTCATACTTAATCATGCTCTAACTATGTGTTTGGACTCCCTAATTATGACATGTATCTAACTCAACTCTTCAGACTAGTAGATTGACCCTACAAGATCAATTATAAAAATTAGTCATAAATTCCCTTTTGAATAAATGATAAGGTAACAACATTAGATGAGTGAAACACTCATATAAAATACATATCCAATTTATACTAAAATTCAATAAACAATAAAATATTTTACCATTAAAATGTATACATTTGCATAGTCACTATTTAATTTAAACACCTGTCCTTTCATACATGTGCAGATCTTATTAATAGTTAAAACTAAGCATTTTAAAATGAGATAATGTCTTCATGAAACCATTAAGTGAGCATAAATTCATTATTTAATTTATTATCACCTTCCTCAATCTTTTAAATATTTTTATGTTCAATAAGATCAAAATTAAGCCTATCAAGTGCCACATGGCACATTATTATTAATCTAGAAGTTAAAGTTTTACATTCTAGTTATGGTCAAACAACTATCAAATTTAAGATTAGAGGAAAGGTGACATCATTATGGTGACATAATACATCCCCTCATCAAGTTGGGTCTTTGGGTTGAGGGCACAAAGTGATGCCACATAGCATCCTCTCAGAAAACTGGTCCTTTAGGATTATTGCCATAGTTAGTTTAAACCCCAAGGTCCTGGGAAGCCACCACATGGCATGATCTCAAGGGCTCAAGGCCTCAGAGCCATTAGAACATTAGGCCTTCTTGAATGATTTAATCATTTTTTAAGTCTTAGATCCCTGAAAAGTTACCATGTGAAGGCTTCTTGAGACACTAAGGCTCAAAGCTACTAGACTATTAAGCTCATGCGTTAATCCCTTCATGGTTTCATGCTTTTAGGTTTATGATACATGGCATGATCTTAGGGCCCATAGTATTTATAAATACTTATAAATTTTTTTATAAATTTTCTCAAGGCTTAAAATAATCTAAGAGTGATGTGTGGTAGATCCCATAAAATAAGTAGACTAAAGTCTTGAAATAAAAATCAAGAAAATGGCTAAGGCACAAACTCAAATTTAAAAAACATGGATAACTCAACTCAAATCAATTTTGGTGACTTTGTATATCTTGGTTTGAATGACTTGGGCCTGATGAACCCAAGATCGAGGGGAAAATATAAGCTTGACACAATTTTTTTAAAAAAAAAAAACAAGTCTACCTCAAAAGGCTGAATATAGATGAGCCACTCAGATGGTAAAATCAACCAACACCTAATTCATGAATATTGATGTAGAAACACTACCTTAGGAAAAAATTTAGACATTAAATGTCCCTTAAGACCAAATGTTTTAATACTCATATCAACCAAGAAAAATAGGGTCCTTATTTTTAGTATGAAAATGGGCCATGTTGTGTAGGTAACAACAAGACCTTGTATTTATAGGATGATACGGGGTAAATAATGTGCATCATTCAATTTCAAAAAGGAAATTAGTAAATTTTAAGGCTCATTACCAATGGTAATAAAGATATAGACCCAAAAATCTAAAATATACAAACTTATATGGGTACATGTCTTTTTAGGATGGGCCCCTACAACAATGGATTTGTCTAGGAGATAAGTTAGTCTTTGTATTTTAGGAAAAGATAGATAATGGATAAGATGTAGTCAAAATATACTAACAAGTGCCATTTGGATAAGAATTGATATTTTTTTAAACCATATGGACCAAATATCAACCTATGTGGGGTTGGGACCATCTTAGAGAATCTAAAATGTACAAGTTTATTGAAAAAGTAACACTTATAATTAAAAATGAGAATAAGATTTTTGTGCTGAATTTGGATGTCTAAAATAAAAAATTAAACCATTTATATACCTTTCATCCATTTTTGCTTTTTTTCTCTATGTTTTACTTAAAAGGATAACTTTTTGAATTCTTCTATGTAGTTATGTACACTAGACTCCTTTTATCTCAAGTTCTGAAATCTTCCATAGAGTGTTTCTGAAAGTCCATATCAAAGAATTTTTCTCTCATATTCTTTTATTTTTTGCTCCAATTCTAGATGTTTTACTTACCCTTCCTTTACCTTTTTTCTATACATAATCCCAACATATAATGGCATGCCACTTTAATTTTATATGTGTGAATTTCATTATCTTCTCCTCTATTGTATTCTTCCACTCAAAAAGACATTCCTTAAAATTTAGATAGTCTATTATCTCCTCTAGTTTTAGACTCCCTCGATAATCTAAAACCTTAACTTTTATGCCATTTTTTTCCCTTTACAATTCCTAAGAAATTATTTCTTAATATTATTATGGATCATATTATTATTCTTCCTCTTTTTATATATCTTATTCCTAATTTATTTATTCATCACTCTCATCTCTTATTTTCTTTGGTAATTATCCTATAATAACACATGTAAGTGTTGAGCATGGTCATTGATGTATTAAATTGTCATTGATGTCAAAGAGAGCATGTCATACTAATGCATTAATGACAAATTTATCAGATGGATTTCTTGGAGAGATATGTCACTTGTGTAGGTCTGTAAGGATAAATAAGAGGTTGTGAGGCATCCATAGATATCTTGATAAAGTTTTGGTTTGTTTTGTGAGCATTGGGAAAGAAGACCATGCATATTCTAGCTTAAAAGAAGCTAGATCATCACTCTACATCATGCATATATACATGAAACAATAAGTTTTTGTATTTAATTTATGTACAAATAAAGTAAACAATAGTCAAAGGTTTACATGGAGATGTTTTATATAGTGCCAAGAAGCTACCCTAAAAAATTTTAGTCTTGAAGTGATTTCTAGCTCAAGTTATAAAGCTTCAAAGTTGCTCTAGCATACTATGATGGGTTAGAGACCATCAATTTTAATCATTTTGAATTATAAGGTAATTGGCATATAATATCCAATGGTGAGTGATTAATCTCACATATTGAGATCAATGGTGCATACGAAGTCAACATGTCAAAGGTTGCACACACTAGTGGCAAGTGTCACAAGCTTGCTAATCTGATAGAAGATCAATGGTGAGCAATGATTCATACTTATGAAGATCAATAGTGTGGGAAAATTCAAAGATTTAAAAAATATAAGATAAATGGTGAGCAATGGTTCATACTTATGAAGATCAATAGTGTGGGAAATTCAAAGATTTAAAAATTCACATGAGATATCTAAGTGGCATAATCACATGGACTAACAGTAAAGTGTTTAGAAGGCATGTGAGGGTGGCAAGTGTCGTAATAGTGAGAGTTTTGATCAAGATCTAATGGTGAGCATTACAAGATAAATACTTAGCTAATTTTATGAGATTTATGATACATATTTGTTAAATATTTTAAGGGTGCATAAGATGAGTTCAACATGTTCTAAGTTTAATAGTTACTTAGTGACCATTGAAATTCAATTTTGTAAGGAAAGACTAGTCTATAATGTTTGTGCTATAACTTTTTATATATGCATAATTTGATCATGGTGTAAAAGGAAAATTTATAGAAGATTGCATGGAAGATATAGAGAACCTAGCTATAAGGTTTGAATGTTTGTATAATAAAAATTTTTGAGCTCTAAATTTTACTGTGTATGTGTTCATTCTCTGCAAGTAACTCGAACAGGGTAATTAAGTTGTTATTGATGGTATTTTGATGTTTTCATATGAAATAAGTATTGGAGCATGTTGTAGACTTCATGAGGAAAATTTGTGTGTATTATGGAGGTTTGAATAATTTATATTTTATATGATAAAACTCTTAGAAGTTGATTGTGTGTTCATTCTTGGTGACCATGTGTACAAAATGATGTTTGGATTAATTATGTTGTAACATAAGAGTGTTGTGATGGATATTGCCACTTAAGGAGGACCTATAGGTTATTTTTCATGGGTCTATGTATGTGAATGTGTTATATTGTTCTTAATTTAATTGGATAAGTGTCAAAGAGATAGATGTGTCTCCATGAGACCTATAAGGGCTAATGAGGCCTAATTAAAGGGCATATCTGCTTAATTTTGACCCGTGGATGCTATGTCCAACTTGTGAGGATGTAATTGATCTTTATATATGTCTTAAAGGTTAATATAAGCATTATGGCCAACTAAGAGCATGATATCCATGAAAACACTATAAAATGTGAAACTAAAGGTGATGGTTTATAGACCTTGAGAGACTTAGATGAGCATGTGTTGAGAGAGTAAGATAGAGAAGGGAAAGAAATTTGAAAGAGGGTGTTAAATGGTTAGAATGAAGTACAAAACAGATTGAGGATGAGTTAAGAAGCTTAGGGTGATCCAAAAGTGTGATTTAGATGTATTTCTTGTGTGAGCAAGGTTGAGAAAGTGTGAAGTGTGAAAAAGAGGTTTTATACATTATGTCTCCATCAAATTGAAGTGAAATCAAAGTTCTAGAAGTGTTGATTTCATAGGTGTTATGTGCATTCTTAACATCTAGAATAAATGGGTGCTTGTTCATACTTAGGGGTGGGTGTTCCTTATGAAGTGGGTACTTCACTCAAAGGGCATCTTATTTGTGATCATATTATATAACAAGTATTACATGTGTTTGTTGGATTAAGAGTGGGTTTTATTCCCCATGAGGGTTTCCTATATGAATCATGTATTATGTGTTTGATCTTGTATATTATTTGAATGTATGATATATATTGTTTATGTTGCTTGATCAAGTTGATATATGCTATTTGTTTAAGAATTTTAAAGGATTTAAATTGAATATTGAAATATCTGGCATCATTGATTCACCCCCCTCTTAGTGATTGTACCTCTAATAATTGGTAATATAGTAGGGCCTTAATTGCAAGTTTAACCACTTACAGGTGATCCAAGGTACAATATGGAAAGTTTATTTAAAAATCAATCACCAATGTTCAATGGGTCCAATTATATTTTTTGGAGTGTAAGGATTAATACCTACATCATGTCAATAAGGTTTGACATTTGGAAATCTATTGAGGATGGATATTCAGTGCCCCCAAATCCCTTGAACTAGTGCAACTGATAAGAAGCTATGTGAGAATAATTCCAAGGAATTTAATGCCATCATCTATGGACTTTTAAAGACTGAGTACACCAAGGTATTTCATTTTAAATCTACCAAAGAGATATGGGATAAATTTAAGATCATCTATAAATGTGATTCAAAGGTTCAGTTAGCTAAGTCACAAACTAACCAAAGATAATTTGAGAGTTTCAAGATGAAGGAAGAATATTATGTGCAATCCTTTTTCCATAGATTTGATGAGATTATGAACATTATCAGAGGTCTTGGAGAGAATCTTGAAGAAGCTACTATAGTAAAAAAAGGTATTAAGGTCTCTCTCCCTAAATTTTGATTCTAAAATGTTTGTTATATAATAAAGTCATGATCTTACTCAAATGAAGATGGATGAATTATATGGAATCCTTACTGCCTATGAGATGAGATTCAATGATGATAAATTACCAAAGAAGGAAGCAACATTCAAGATAGAAATGAAGCCAAATAAGAATAAAACTCAAGGTATAGAATATAAGTATGATGAGTTATCTATTGATGAACTAATAGTTTTGTTTACAATAAAATTAAAAATAGGCTCAGGGAAGTATAAGGGTAAACTACCTTTCAAATGTTTCAATTATGGAGAAGTAGGACACTTTGCTAAGAAGTGCCCTCATAAGCATAAGAAGAATGATGATGAAGAGCATGTTGAAAGCTAATATGAAGTCAAGAAGATATTCAGGTTTGATAAGGGGAAGAAAGGATTCAAAAACTATGTCAACAAGAAGAAATCCTTAAAGAACAAGAAAATTATATACACCAATAAATATTGTAGCTCATCAAATGAGATTGAAGACAATGATTCTATGTTTGATAATGAAGATGATGATCTTATTGAAAATGAAGGTTTTTTCATGTCAAGAGAAGGAAGTTGTTCATATCAAGAAGAGTCTACTTGGAGTGATACAAATGTTGAAGAAAATAGGGGGGGGGGGGGGACTATGAGACTAGGTTGATGAATGCCGTTAAAGATTTTAAGATTGAGAAGAAGAAGACCAAGAAGATGAGGTCTCAAATCAAGGAATATGAAGATAAATTTAGTGTGTTTGAGGAAATAATTAATGAAGACATTAAGGAGCATGAATATATAGTCAAACATCTCAATTGTCAATTGAAAATCCTATTCACAAGCTTGAAAACTAAATAAGATGAGTGCTCAAGGTATGAGATTAAAAATGAGTCATTTAAACATGAGTTAGGTTAAAAATGAGTCATTGAAATATGAGTTATAAAAGGGATATATTAAGATAAAGTCATATGTGATGTTTGAAAAGAGATAAAGTGATCTAGACAACATTCTGAATAGTCAAAAGCATGTTAGTGATAAAACTAGACTTGGTTACAAAGAAGAACAAGAAAATTTAACTCAAGACAAGATAAAGACCAATATAAACAAGGACAATCAAACCTTAAAGATAAATCATTAGTAAAGGAATTAAGGTGTTGGTAGAATCAGGACAAATTACATTAGACAACCGAATGCCATGAGGTATGCAAATTTTAATGGTTTTTGCTATACTTGTAATCAACTTGGTCATAGGGCTAGAGAGTGTAGAATACCTACTAAGAATGAATTGAATTATAAATCAAATAACATAAACAAGGTTGAATACTTCAACTATGATGATGTGGGGAATTTTGAAAAATATTATCCAAATAAGGTAAGGCAAGTTGATTTTTTCTCAATAAGAATGGTTTACTACAACTATAAGAAGATTGGTCATATTGCTAGGTTCTGCAAGCAAAGGCCATCAAGTCAAAATAAGTTCAATCAGACTCATAGAGTGAAAGAAAGAAGACAATTTAAATTATGGAAACCAAAGATGAAAATTATGAGTCCTAATGAGTCTTCAGGTCCAATTGGTCTATTTGTTGAAGTGAAGAATGCTATAGAGGTTGAAGTAAATTGAGAGATCCCACTATTTGTTCCTATTGATAATGAAGAGACCAAGTTCAAGGAGAAGACCAAGGTGCTAGTTGAGACTATTTATAAGGTGTGTATGGATAAAATTTAACATCCTACTATTTTTAAGCATGTTTTATGCAAAGAACATTAGTTGTCAATATCCATTGATGAAGTTATTTCTCCAGTTAAGAAGGTATATCATGAATACTTGTTGTCTCCATGTATTGTCAAATCAAGCTTGGAAGAGAAAGAGAATATTTTAGTGGATGAGCATGTTTATTATCTTAAGTATAATATTAGAAATAATAAATATCAATATCATGTGACCAAGGAGTATAAGGAATATGAGGAGTTGTGGGCAACTCATGGTTTCACATTGTTTTAGGACACTGTGAGTTAGGGTGTCTCTATATAGGCTTCAAAGAGACACTTGAAAAGAAAGAGGAAGAATGGTGGATGTCAGTTTAGATTTGGTTGATATTTTAGGAAAATAATATAATTTTAATATATTCTTGGTTAAGGGGGAGTAATGTGTCTTATAAATATACTCCAAGATGTTGTGATGGAATGAAGTTGTGTATGCAAGGTCTGTAGGCTAGGTATGGAGATATCCAAGTGTCATTGCAAGTTTTAAAGGTGTATTAATGGAATAAAAAGGTGTGATGAATTTATTTAGATGTTTTCTAGGTGATTTCAAGATTTAAAAATCTTTTTTGTGTAATTAGAGAATTTTTGTTTGCTCTCAGGTTTCCTAGTTTATGTTTAAGGGTATGCAGGTAAAAAACCATGGTCTAGGAAGTATGGGATCCCAAGGGAGTCTAGGCTCAAAATTTGGTCTAGAAGTGTGTATTTATGACCTCCAAGTATTAAAATAAAATTAGAGTTGGGTTTTGATCGTAAGATGGTGTGTTGAAAAAGTTTCTCTTATCAACCTAGTGTTTTGGTTTTTATTGGAAAAGTGGTTTTCCTAATTAATTGAGATTTGAGTTTGATTAATCAATTAAAATGGCCAAATGGGTGATAAAAAAAGTCTCTAAAATACTTTTGAAAGTGCATGGTTGGTTCCCTAAGGGAGGATTTGTGCAAGTAGAGGGTTAATTAGATAGCAGGTTTATGAAGGAACTATGTTTCAGATGAAGAACTGAGTGTTAATTTTTAAATTGTTTGATGGGGAATATGAGTTTACTTTAGATATAAAATTTCAAGCCATGAAAGTTCATACACAAAAATTTATGGCTTTTGCAAGGTCCAGGTAGGGCTACAAGGCCTCTAAGCAAGGCTAGTATGAAGAAGTGGATTTTTTGGTCATTGTCTCCAAAATACCAAGATGGTATGAATATTCTCAAGGTGTGCCTAAAGTTAGATGAACTATGGGTGTCCCTCTTAGTGCTCTCAATGTGTGTTTAAGTAGTTTTTGATGTTCTAGTGTGTTTTGTCTTCATAAGAGGAGATTATGATGAAAGAAGAGTGTAGTCATGGAGCATGTTTGAGAAGTTCAAGGTAAGAAGTGGTATGAAAAATGTTAGGGGGATTTTTTATCATCTCTTAGAGGTGGTCATTTCTTGTTGTTGGTCTTGAAATCCTTTTTATGCCCTTAAGATCAATAGATAGGCCCTTTGTCATTAGTGTCAAAGGAGAAGAAAGATCATAATTAAGTTTGATGAGGATGTTCAAATATTAAGAATAAATTATGAGGGTGCTTTTACATCAATGACAAAGGGGGAGATTGTTGAGTGTGGTCATTTATGTCTTATATTGTCATTGATGTCAAATAGATCATGTGCTACTAATGCATTAATGAGAAAGTGATCATATGGATTGCTTGGAGAGATATGGCACTATGCAGGTATGTAAGGACAAATAAGAGGTTTTGAGGCATCCATATATATCTTGAAAAGGATTTGGTTTGTTTTGTGAGAATTTGTAAATAAGAACACACATATTCTAGCTTAAGAGAAGCTAGACCGTCACTACACATCATGAAAATATGTATGAACTAGTAAGTTTATGCATTTAGTTTAGGTACAAAGAAAGTAAATAATGGTCAAAGGTTTACATGGAGATGTTTTATATAGTGCCAAGAATCTACCTTAAAATTTTGGAGTCTTGAAGTGGTTTATAGCTCAAGTTATAAAGCTTCAAAGTTGTTATAATAGACTGTGATGGGCCAAAGACCATCAAGTTTAATCACATTAAATTTTGAGGTCATTGGTCTAGAATATCCAATGGTGAGTTCTTAATCATACATATTGAGATTAATGGTGTGTATGAAGTCAACATGTCAAAGGTTTCACATGTTGGTAACAAGTGTCACAAGCTCGTTAATCTGATAGAAGATCAACAGTGAGTGGTGGTTCATACTTATGAAGATCAATGGTGTAGAATAAGTCAAAGAATAAAAAAATCATGTAGGAAATATAAGTGGTATAAGTGCATGGACTAACAACAAAGTGTTTAGAAATCGCACAAATGTGGCAAGTGTCATAATCATGGGAGTTTTGATCAAGATCTAATAGTGAGTATTACAAGATAAAAACTTAGCTAATTCAAGGAGATCAATGGTGTGTATTTGGTCAGTATTGCAAGGGTGCATAAGATGAGGTCAACATGTTTGAATTTTAACAATTGCTTAGTGACATTTGGAATTCAAATATTCAAATTTATGAGGAAGACTGGTCTATAGTTTTTGTGTTATAACATTTGATATATGTAGAATTTGATCATGGTGTAAAAGGAAAAGTTGTAGAAGACTTCATGGCACATCTAAAGAACCTAGTTAGAAGTTTTGAATTTTTGTATAGGTTTATTGTGTATGTGTTCATGATCTACAAGTAAACTGAAGAGGGTAATTGAGTTATTCTTGATAGTATTTCAATGTTTTAAGATGAAATAAGTATTGGATCATGTTTTAGACTTCATGAGGATCATATATTTGGATTATAGAGGTTTGACAAATCCATATTCTATATTATCAAAGGCTTATAAGTTGACTATGTGTTCATTTTTGGTGATCATATATATATAATGATGTTTGGTCTAATTATGCTATAGTAGAAAGGTGTTGTGATGGATGTTGTCACTTAAGGAGGACCTATAGGTTATGTGGCATGGGTATATGTATGTGAAAGTTTTATTTTGTTCTTAATTTGATTAGATAAGTGTCAAAGAGATGGATGGGTCTCTATGAGACCTATAAGGGCTTAATTTTGACCCTTGCATGTTATGGCTGACCTATGATGATATAATTGAGATTTACAAATGTCTTAAAGGTTAAGATAAGAATTATGGCTGACTAAGTGTATGATATTAATGAAGATGCTATAAAAGGTGAAACCAAAGGTGATGGTTTCTATTCTTAGAGAGACTTAGATGTGCATGTTTTGAGATAGAAGAAACGAGAAGGGAGAAAGATCTAAAAGAGGGGGTTTAGTGGATAGATTGAAGTATATAATAGAGTGAGGATGAGATAAGAATCTTAGGGTGATAAAAAATGGTGCTTTAGACTCATTGATTGTGTGATCAAGGTTGAGAAAGTGTTAAGGGTGAAATAGAGGTGTTATACATTATGTCTTCATCAGATTGAAGTGCAATCAAAGTTTTGAAAGTGTTGATTTCATAGGTGTTGTGTGGGTACTCAACATCTAGAGAAAGTGGGTTATTATTCATACTTAGGGGTCGATTCTCCTTGTGAAATGGGTGTTTTCACTAAAATGGTCTCTTATTTGTGATCATATTATAAGATAAGTAGTCTATGTATTTTTGGGCTTGAGAGTGGGTTGTATTCCCCATGAGGGTTTCCCATAGGAATCATGTGTTATGTGTCTGATATTGTGTATGCTTTGAATATATGATCTCTCTTATTTATGTTTCTTGATCAAGTTGATATATGTTGTTTGATCAAGATTTTGAATGGATATAAATTGAAGATCAAAATATTTGGCATCACTAATTCACCCCCCCAAGTGATTATACCTCCAAAAATAAGATATTCCACTCTTCTTGAAAAATATTATATATTCCTACTCATCTAATCTTATCCTTTTTATTTACCCATCCTTATTCTATAAAAAAAACAAAACTTCTATATAATAAATTTTAAAACACAAGAAACAAAATTTAAAAAAACACCTTCATTTTTTATAAAGCTTTATTTTTTTCTCCTTTATTTATAGATGTAAACCAACTTTGATACCAAATAATAGGGATATGTACTTATAAATTAAGGTGTGTGTAATTGAAAATTTACAAAGAATACACATTTAGAAATAAAATAAAACACCAATTTTTCATTATTATTCTATATAAGTACATATATATTTAATCATGCACCACTTGATGATAGATTCATTATGAACATATAACATAATACTCTAAGATAGACAAATTGAAAATTTAACTGATCTTTCTAGTTTTACTAATTTTTTAAACATGTTATTTTTAGTAATTTTGCATGGGATTTTTAATAGGGCCAACCAAGTTTCCATTATTATTATATATATCTAAATAAATCTAGGGGTGACATTAAACTAATTTTTTTCCCCTCTTATAAAAAAGCTAAACTCACAAATTTCTATGAAAAATAAAAAAATAAACTTAAAATGTAATTTTTAACCTTTACACATGATCTTGTTTCATCCTGAGTATATTTTTTTAAATGGTTCTAAGTGGATATCACAATTTATAGCTAAATGAAACTTTTCAATATCTTCATTTACAAAAATTATCAAATAGAGTCTCATGTCAAAATTTATGCATTGCACAAGATATACTCTTGCATCACTCTTAGTTATAGATTAGGGATGTGAGGCCCAAATACACTTTTGATATATATACCTTGTAATTTCTCTATCTACCTATTTAATTGTTTCATTATTACATTTTGGCATGGGGTTACTAGCTACTTATTATTACTCATATTTCATTTTATTTATATATATTTCATCTATATAATATATATAATATATATATATATATATATGCATTTTTACATGATGATTAAATGAAGTATATTTGATCCATGATATTTAATAGACATTACCATTTAATTCTATGTATATAATAAATTTTGGTTTTGATATTATCAATTTTTATGTCTTACAATTGTGATTTATTTCATTAGATACATGTTTTAGAATATAGTGGTAACACATAATTTCCCAATTACCATTTGGGTGGGTGGAAAAATATTAAATTCGTGGTTAATGTAGGTTATGTTTAAAAAAATGTTAACATCATAATTGATATGTTATTATTGGCAATGGAATATTAATGATTATTTTTTATGGAATACATGCAATTATTACATTTTATGTTTGTTTTATATGGTTATTTCATTATATTGTGCACCTTGATCTTATAAATTTTAATGGAGGCATTGATTTTCTTGGAGAATGTTTCAAAAGTTAAAAGTGTACAAGAGAGCATTGTGTGGCTACATACAACCACAACCATTTCCTAGACTATATTTTTGTTTGAATTTCACGTTCCATAGCATGTCATACACTCCCATTATGATCATGTCTATAGGACCCATTACACCATAGTCAACAACCCATGTGACATATTTATCTTGGAATTTCATCTCAACCTTAATCTATGCCTTCCCTACATTATGGGTAAGATTTATATGTATAATATGGTTGAAAATAATAAGTCTAACTTCCCTCTTACTTTTTTGTGCATAATGATGGATACTTTTAATCATGTGTCATAGAGTGGTTTTATATGTTTTCTAGCTCCATAGAGGTGTCTCTATGAAGGATTATATAAATTCAATCCATGAGGCTGAACACATATCCATTCCTCATTGTATGTTGAGAAACATAGTCCATTTTCATTTTTATGCTTATGATTTTTATAAACTTATCAATTTTTAAATTTTGAGCAAGGGAGAAGATGTTGAGAAGGGAGAAAAATAAGAATAAAATAAGGAGACACGAAGTGGAGGACCACCAAGTAGGATCCATTCCATTTGTATATGTATGTTTCATCATAATTTTACATTATAATTTTTTATGTGGATTTACAAATGTAATTTGGATCCCAATTGGGCCTATTTAATTTATATTTTATTTAAAAAAATTCTACCATTTTAATGTTTAAATCTATGGACTTGTTTTTGAGTTTCATGTTTGCACATTTTTTAGAATGATTTTGAATATATTATTTAATATAGTTTTAATTTTTTTAATAAATTAATACCATTTTTTTGGGAAGTATATCTTTGTGTATGGGGTAGGAAGAGGGATAACATGCTGATATTGAAGCATTGGGAATGTTACTTTCTGATTCTCTTAGTTGTAGGAGCTAGAGTTTAGGATTTAGGGGTTGGGATATAGGCTAACTCCCCCCATCCTTTTGGTGGTTGTGAAAGATGTGATAAATAAATAAAATTTACATTAATTAAATTTTAATGGGAAACATGGTTTTAAACCCCCTTCCTCTCCTCCCTAATTAGGGTGAGTTGAGGGGTTCGCTATGTTATTTTGGACTATGTGTTTTTTAGTTATTTTATGTTGCATGAATAGACATAATTGACTAACCTCAATGATTAATTAACCTCTCTAACTTTATAGTTGATCCAGGCATCAATTTAGGTGACAATTCGGGTGACAGTTCCACCCCAATTGATGATGGAACTTTCGGGAGCCATAACTTTTGCACCGTAGCTCCAATTGACTCGCCGTTTGAACCGTTGGAAAGCTAAGAACAAGGGGAACATCGTGAAATGGAATTGAGCTCCACTAAATGAAGTTTGACCCCCGAAAACCCAACGGAAGTGCCTCAAATTTCAATTTTAATAGTGCTGTCTAAAAATAGTAAGTTTCTAAAAATAGTATTTCCTCGAATTATGTATTGTTTTAAATATTGGAAGTCGTACCACTTCATTGGTGACCTTCCACATCCTTCCCATGCTTTAAAATTGTGTATAAAAGAAGAGGTAACCCAAAATGTGAGGACAGACATCTCTTCCTAGAGATAAGCATATATTTGTATTGCGATTTTGAGTAATACTACATCTCTTCTCAGAGAATTCATTGCTATTGTGTTATTTCTATGTTATTGTGATATTTATCAACCAAAACTTCTGAGTTTTGGATCAATAGTGTTCCCTGAGTCTATTAAAACATATGTAAAATTCTAGTTGTAGTTTGTACTCCCTTGAGTTGGTGGGTTGATGAGGAATAATTGGATTGATGACATAGTAAGGCTTGGAGGTGAATGATTCCTTCTTGTTTCTACATTGAATACTTTCCTCATTTAATTTTTTTAAAAAGTAGTGTATTGGTAGTGTGTATGATATATTTATTTTTGTATTAGGTCTATAGATTGTTAAAAAAATATAAAAAGTATAAATTTTAAAGAAATGTAATTATAGATTGATTCATATGTTATTTTAGAAGGAATACAAAACTTATATTTATGTGATATAGGTTAATTTATTTGAAAAGGATTGGGTTATGTTTTGGGTTAATAATATTATATGTAATCCCATACATATTTAAGAGTAATTTATTTGCATACCTAGTTATTATTATGGAAAAAATTAATTTTGTGTGAATTGTCAAAACCATGGAATTATTCATTACAAATGCATAGAATTAAAGGGATAAAATTAGAGTATGGGTTGAATTAGATTACTTGTAGCACATGTTCATTTAGTAGTTATAATTATATTATAAGTGTGTACTTGTAAATTTATTTCCTTCTTTGTAATCCTTGTAAAATAAAGTTATGTAAAAAAATGTAATTTTTACTTAAGATTTCATTGTTGAGAATTTTATTTTTCCCTTGATAGTCTAAGTGGCAATGAAAAAGTATGCAATGTGCTTGTCCTAATATGCTTAAAGAAGGCTTGGTTGATCTTTAGAGTTTGCATGATTAGAGATGTTTAAGGATGAATAAGGTAATTTTAGGATGTGAAAGAGTTCCCTAATATGTTTTTTATGCTTTTAGTTCTTGTGTGCATGAGTGTATTTCATCTAGTTGATCATTATTATCATCTAGGCATTTTGGGTCTAGTGGTAAAAACTCTGAGTAGGTAGTTTGATGATGTGACCATTGCCATGTGTGGATGAGTCAGTGGGAGTTGGTCTAATTTTTGTGATCAAATTAGTCACTAGTTGATTTTTTTTTTTAATTTTATATCATGCACCAAAGTGCATAAAAAAATATGCAAGTTCAAAGTTGGGCTCCTAGGTAGTTTGATAGTGTTTACCCATACTTAGCCAAATTTACATGAGGCAAAAAAGAGTCAAGTAAGTAGTTTGGTGATGGAATATCTTGCACATGTGGACATTTCAGTAAAATATGATCATATGGTTTTGTTTAGTTTTTTTCCTAGTTTATTTTTTATAAATTTTATATCATGCATTGAAGCGTGTCAATAGATATGCATGTGCAAAGTTTGCCTTCCAAGAAATTCTTGACATTATTGGCTCTATGACAGATAAATTTGAGAATGAATTTTAATGTCATTATATCTCAAATGAGTGAATGTTTTAAGATAATTTTGAAAAATATTTATATTCTCCTATGTGAGGAGATTATATGGTCCAGATTTTAGAACATGCAAGTGAGCGAAGCAAAATATATGACTATGCAAAGTTGGCCTTCCAAGCAGATAAACAAGGTTCCAATACTTAGTCAAATTTGCACAAGGTAAAGTTAGAGAAACATCAATAGAGAAATTTTAATCCAATATGTTAGGATTTTTATATATGAATAAAAGTGTTCTATGCTTAATTTTTAGTAGAGATAAAGATCGATCTTCTTTTAAGGATCAACGGTTCATAAGAGTTCATACATCTAGATCTACAATGCACAGTAAGTCAAATGGGTAAAAGTATTCAATGCTTAAATTGATTAAATATTGATTTCCTTAAAAGAGTATCAATGAAGTGTGTTCATTCTAAGATATTTGGAAGTAGTGATATGAGGACAAGTGTTCAATGTTTAATGTCAAGAAGAGATAAAGACTGAGTTATATATAAGAGATTGATAGAGCACATTAAGTCAAATAGTCAATATGAAGATCCAATAATGAGCACTAAAAGGTAAAGGTTGAGTTCCTTAAAATAATATTTATGATGTGTGATTGATCTAAGAAGTGAGGACATGAGATGCGAGCAAAGTGACTAAGGTTTAACTATGACCATTTTCATTTGAATATTTAAATTTAACAAATAAAAACTAGTGTTCTATATTTTGGCTATATATTTTGATATATACATAATTTTCTCATGGTGTAAAAATAAAAATTGTATAGGAATCCAAAAATAATCTATAACTATAAATTTTTAAAAATTAAAGTGTGTAAATTCATATTTATTAAGCTTAAAATTTGACTATGTGTTTGACTGTGTTTTGCAAGTAACCTGAAGGGTATTCAAGCTTATTTTGATATTTCATGATGAGTTAGATATTTCATCATGTTTTATACTCCTTTAGGATAATATATGTAAACTATGAAGGTTTGACCATTTGTATGTAGGAGGAACATAGGTTTATAATTTGAATGTGTATTTGTTTATGGTGACTATGTGCACAAAATGTTATTTAAGTGAATTGTGTTTAAGAAAAATGGTTTTGTGATGGTTGTTGAAACTTAAGGAGGACCTATATATATTTTGGAATGCGTCCATGAATTTATAAATTATTCCTATTATTATTATTTTTCTTGGAGAAGTGTCAAAGAGCTGAATGAGTCTCCATAGGACCTAAAAATGACTTAGGTCTATTTGAAAGTGGAATGTGCTTAAGTGTGACCCATATGAGATGAATTAAGGGTGAATGCATATTTTTTGGAGGATAATTAAATATTATGGACTTGATCATTCATGAATTCTCTATATATAATGAGGCCAAATTTGTTGGTTTCTAGATTTATGTGAGACTTAGTGAAGACTGTGTAAGGTGTGCCTTTGAGAGCATAGTGTTGTGAAGTGAAGGAAAGGGTGGGTTCCTTGAAGATGAGTTAAAGATAAAAATCAATTGAGGACTATTTATATGACTTGTAAGTCAATACTCTATTTGTAAGATAGTTCTCTTGTAGTTTGAGTATGAGTGAAGATGAAAAGTGATAATCAGAGGTCCATCATCAAGTGTTGAAGACATTAGTTCAAAGGTGGATGTGTTTATAGGTGTTGTTATGGTAGTTCGATATCTAAGGGGTCACAGCCTCCTTGCAAAGTGAAACTTGATAAAGGTCTAGTTATTGTGGTGGCTCAACTAGATAGGTGTGGTAGTTCCTTATGGGATTATAGACTCATTAAATAAGGGATGGTAGTTCCTTGATTAGTTATATCCGATCTAAATTAGTTCTTATTATTATAAGATAGTAGTCTAATTATAGGTTCTAGTATGTTTTCTCCCCCAAGAGGGTTTCCCACATATGTCATGTGTTATGTGATTAATATTACATTCTCTCTCTTGTTTATTATTATAAATGATGTGTATGCTTCATTGATGCTTATGGTTATGTTTAAGAACTTGAAAGGATTGAAATTGAAGTTGTATTTTCTAGGCTCATTGATTCACCCCCAGTTATTATACCTCTAACAATTGGTATCAGATCATGTCCTTTAGTAAAGGCTTGTCAACTTGAAGGTGATCCAAGATAAAATATGGGTAGTCATCAAGTATTTTTCTTTACTAAGAAAGCACCAATGTTCAATGGATCCAATTATGATTTTTTGAGTTAAAGGATGAGGACATACATTATGTCTTGAGGGTTTGATGTATGGGAATATATTCTAGATGGTTATGTTGCTCCTACCACTCCTCCATCTAGTGTTGTATATAAGAAAATATTTGAGAATAACTCTAAGGAAATGAATACCATCAGTTTTGGTCTTATAGATATTGAGTTCACTAAGGTAATTCATTTAAAATATACTAAAGAGGTATGGGACAAAATGCAGATCATTTATGAAGGAGATTAAAAGGTCAAACTTGCTAAGTTCTAGACTCATAGAAGGCAATTTAAAATTCTTAAGATGAAGGAAGAATATTTTATGGAATCCTCTTTGTAGAGAGTTGATGTGAATGTGAACATAATTAGAAGTATTAGAGATAATATTGAAGAGGTTACTATATTATAAAAGGTATTAAGGTCTTTATCCCTCAAGTTTGATACAAAAGTATCTACTATAGAATAAAGTCATGATCTTATGCAACTGAAGATGAATCAATTTCATGGAACCCTTATTGCATATGAGATGAAAGTAAATGATGATATACCACCAAATAAGGAAGAAACATTCAAGATAGAGATGAATCCTAAGAAGAAATTCCATGGTGAGAAACCCAAAGAGGATGACATATTTGACATTGATGAGGATAAACTAATTGCATTAATTACTAATAAATTGAACATAAGCTCAAGGAAGTATAAGGGAAAACCACCCTTAAAATGTTTCAATTATGGATAAATAGGACATTTTTCTCATAAGTATCCTCATAATCATGAGAATAATGATGATGAAGAGCATGGTGAAGGTCACGATGAAAACAAGAAGACATACAAGAAGAAAGGATTCAAAAAGTATAACAACAAGAAGAAGTCCTTCAAGAATAAGAAGAGTCTCTACACAACATAAGATTATAGCTCATGAGATGAGAGTGAAGATAGTGACTCAGAATATGATCACGAAGATGATGGTCATATTGAATATAAAGATCTATTCATGGCTGAAGAAGGAAATTGATCACATCAAAAGGAGTCTACTTGGAGTGATTTAGATGATGATGAAGATGAAGTGGACTATGATATTGTATTGATGAATGATCTCAAAAAATTGGAGATTGAGAAGAAGATAAATAAGAATATCAAATATAAACTCAAGGACTATGAGGAACAATTTAGTGTATTTGAGGAAATATTGGATGAAGATTTTAGGGAGCATGAAGTTATTGTCAGGTTTTTTAATATTAAGTTGAGATCTATGTATAAAAGTCTAAGAGCCAAAGAAGAAGAATGCTCAAGGTATGCTTCTGAGATTGTATCTTTGAAAGATTATTTAAATAAATATACAAGCAAGGTGAAATCATTTATCAAGTTTGATAAAACTTCTAATGATATGGATGATCTCCTAAAGAGTCAAAAAAATAGCTAGTGATAGATCTGGATTGGGTTTTAATGAAGAACCCAAAGTTGTTACTCAAGTTTACATGAATATCAATAAAATCAAAGTGGATTAGTATTTGAAGACAAATCATTAGATAAGGAATGAAGGTACAATTATAATGAATACAAATCAAATCAGACAACCTAATTCCATGAGGTATGGTTACTATTTTACATGTAATCAATTTGGGCATAGATATAGAGAATGCAAGATACCTATTAGAAATGAGTTTTCATGGGACTATGATGGGGGTCATTACTTAGAAGGAGTGAGAAAAATTATGTTCTTCAACTATCTTGATGTGGGACACTTTACAAACCATTGTCCACATAAAGGTAGATAAGGGAGTCCTCTTGAAAAAGAGGAGGTTGTTTTGTTTGTCATGGCATTGGACACATTGAAAGATTGTATCCAAACAAGGTAATACAAAATATGTTTCCACCAATGAGTATCATTTTCTACAACTATGAATACAGAGGTCACATTGCTAGATTTTGTAAGCAAAGGTCTACAAGTTAGAATAGATTTAATCAGGCTCTTAGAGTGCAAGGAAGAAGGCAAGTTAACACATGGAAGCCAAAGGTGAAAAGTTTGATTCATGATGATTCTATAGGTCCAAGTAATATATTTTCTATGGTGGATAAAGCTAAAAAATTTGAAGAGTTCTAAGAGGTCTTGTTGTCTACTCATGTTGATAATGAAGAGATCAAGCTCAAGGAGAAGACCAATATATTGGTTGAGGATAGTTTTGAGGTGTGTATGGATCCAAGTCAACATCATACTATTGTTGAGAATGTATCATGTAAATAACATAAGTTATCTATGCCTAATTATGAGGTTCTAAACTGCAAGGTGGATTCTTCAAACGAAAATGTATGTCATGAATCTTTGTTGTCTCCATGTATTATCAATCTAATCCTAGAAGAAAAGGAGAATATTTAGTGGTTAAGCATGTTTCTTCTATTAATATTAAGAAGAATAAGAAGATTTATAAGTATAATATTACCAAGGATGAGAAGGAATATGAGGATTTGTGGGTAACTCCTAGTTTCACATTATTCTTAGGAGACTTTTTCTTGTAGAGAAGCAAGTTTGAGTGATAAATATTATATTTCCAATATAAATAGATACTTTTGTTTATCTTATAATTTCTTTGGTTAATAGAGAGAAATAATTTCATGAGCTTGCTCTAGAGGTTTGTGAAGGAGCTATTGTATAGGGTTAGAATGGGTGTTTCTAGATGGCATAATGATTCTGATGCAATGTCAAGTAGAGTTTGATGATAATAATGGTCTATGAACTTATTTGTGATGTGTTTTAGGTGTTTTTTTAGTCTAAAGGTGTGTTGAACGCAAATTGAATATTTTTTAGTGCTCTTGATTTTCTTAATTTTTGGCTTAAGGGCATGTAGGCCTAAAATGAGTTATAATAAGTCATAGATCCCAAAGGCTTGAATACTCAAATAATGGTCTATAAGTATTTTATAGGTGTATCCAAGTGTGAAATAATTTTTATAGGTGTGTGTTGACCATAAGGAGGTTTGTTGACTTGTTTGTTTTGAGTTTCTAAGGTTTTAGGCTATAATATAAAAGTGGTTTGCCTTATGAGTTAAGGTTTGAAGCTTATTAATTTATTAAATGGGCTAAATTGGTTGTCAAAAAAATATTCATAGAGATATAAATGTTTTTTAATTTCAAGTTATTCATATTTTTATCAAGATGGATGCCTAATTTTCTAATAGGTTTGTGAAGGAGATATGTTGCAAAAGATGATCTAGGTAATGAAATTTGGTGTGCTTAAGAGGTCATATTATAGTGATATATATATGAAGTTTAAAGACTTGAATTTTTCTACTAAAATTAGTGTGGTTTGAAAGTTCTAGGTAGGGTTACAAGGAGTCTAGACATGCCTAGTGAGAAGATGAGTGCCTTTTTTATTTAGTTTATCCAAAAGATCAAGGTATATTTATTTCATGGAGAGTTATCAGGTTGGTTGAGATCATTATTATTATTTGGTAAGGGGCTTGAAGTTTTGTTGATGGTATTTATGGTATCTTGAGAGAGAAGGCTAGTAAACATGTGTGGTGGTTCTTCATGGTGTGTAGAGATCTGAAGATGCTCAAGATGTACAATGGCTCATAAATATTAGGGGGGATCCCTCTTTTATGATTCTTAGTGATTTACATTAGATGATGGTGGTTTTGTGTGATCTTTTTTCATTGACTATAGTGTTTGGTTGAAGAGAGTGTTGGCATGGAACAAGAGGAAGTTTGTCAAAGCAAGAAGAGGTAAACTCAAGTTAAGGGGAACTTTGTATCAATTTTATAATATGTTCCTATCTTATTTTTGGTCTTCACAGGTCCTCAAAATCATATTGTTCCAAATTTTTCATTGTGTCAAAGGGGGATAAAGTTCCTATTGTGGAGTACTTGAAGAGAGAAGAAAGGTGAGTTGTATATTACTATATGATGTGTGTTGACATCAATGATAAATGGGGATATTTTTGGAGAGTTGTAAATTATGTCATGATGACGTAATATAGGTTTATAGGTGAGTGGATGAAAATCATTTATAGTCTAAGTGATAATGACAAAGTGTGCAATGTGCTTGTCCTAATATGCTTGAAGAAGGCTTGGTTGATCTTCATAGTTTGAATGATTAGATATTTTTAGGGATGAGTATGGTAATTTTAGGATTTGAAATAGGTCCCTAATATGTTTTATACTAATTTAGTACTTTTTTACATTAGTGTATTTCATTTGGTTGATCATTTTTGTCATATAGACATTTTGGGTCTAGTGGTAAAAAATATGAGCAGGTAGTTTGATGACATCACCATTACTACATGTGGATAAGTCAGGGGGAGTTGGTCATATGGTTGTGATAAAATTAGTCTATAATTTATTTTTTATAAATTTTATATCATGTTAAAAATCACATCAATATATATATATAAGTTCAAATTTGGGCTCCCATATAGTTTGACAATGTTTTCACATACTTAGCCAAATTTGCATGAGGCAAAAAAGAGCTGAGTAAGTAGTTTGATAGTGTTTTCACATGTAGACATTTTAGGATAATTTTATCATTTTTTTTTTTAATTTTATTAATATTTTATTTTTTATAAATTTTAGATCATGCACTAAATCATGTTAAAAGATATGCATGTGCAAAGTTGGCCTTCTAGGTAATTCATGACATTGTTAGCTTTGTGATAGATCAATCTGAGGAGGTATTTTAATGTCATAATATATCACATGATTGAATGTTTCAATATTAATTTAAAACATGGTTATATTAAACTATATAGGAGATCATATGTTAAAAAAATGATAAAATGTGAGTAAGCAAAGCAAAAGATATGACTATGCAAAGTTGGCTTTCTAGGTAGATAAGCAAGGTTCCCATACTTAGTCAAATTTACACAAGGTAAAGTTATAGAAACATATATAGAGCATTTTTACTACAATTTATTAGGATGTTTCAAGATTATGACAAGTTTTTGATGCTTAACATTGAGCAAAGATCTTCCAAGGATAACCAGTTCGTGGGAGTTCATACATCTAGATCTACGATGTACAGTAAGTCAAATGGGTCAAAGTGTTTTATGATTAAACTCAATAAAGATAGATTTAATTAAAAAAGGATAAATATATCATTTTCATTCCAATATATCTCAAATTATTTATATGAAGACAAGTGTTCAATGTTTAGCGTCAGGCAGAGATAAAGATCGAGCTATGTACAGGAGATCGACGGAGCACATTAAGTTAAATAGTCAAGATGAAGATCCAAAAATGAACATTGAAAGGTAAATGCCAAGTTTATTACAATAATATAGATGGTGTGTGATTGATATAAGAATTTAGGACATGATATTCGAGTAAAGTGGCCAAGGTTTAACTATGACTGCTTTCATTTGAATATTTGAATTTAACAAATAAAAAACCAGTGCTCTATATTTTGGATATATCTTTTAATCCATATAAAATTTTCTCATGGTGTAAAAATAGAACTATTATAGTAATCCAAGACTCATTTTTAATATAAATTTTAATATTTTAAAGTGTGTGTATTCAAATTTATTTAGCTCCAAAGTTAATTGTGTGTTTGACTATGTTTTGTAAGTAACCTAAGAAGGTTATTCAAGCTTTTTTTGATATTATTTTGATGTCTCATGATGAATTATTTATTGGATCATGTTGTAGACTCTATGAATATAATTTTTGTTCACTATTAAGGTTTAACCATTTGTATTCAATATGAATAAAGGTTTAGAAGTTGATTGTGTATTTGTTCATGGTGACTATGTGCATAAAAAGTTGTTTGAGTGAATTGTGTTTAAGCAGAAGGGTTTTGTGATAGTTGTTGGCACTCAAGGGGACTTATATTCTTTTTGAATGGTTCCATGCATTTTGAAAGTGTTCCTATGTTTCTTATTTTGTTTAGATAAGTGTCAATGATCTAAATGGGTCTCCATATGACCTAAAAGTGACTTAGGCCTATTTAAAAGTGGATTGTGCTTAAGTGTGACCAAATGTGTTGGTTTTTAGACTTGTGTGAGACTTGGTGAAGACCTATGCAAGGTGAGTATTTGAGAACATAATGTTGTGAATTGAAAGAAAGGGTGGGTGACCTATGGATGAGTTAAAGATCAAAATAGATTAAGGACTATGTATATGATCTATAGGTTAATATTCTATTATTATAATAGTTATCTTATAGTTTGAGTATGATCAAAGGTGAAGAGTGATAATCAGAGGTCCATCACTAGGTGTTGAATACATTAGTTCAAAGGTGGATGTGTTCATAGGTTTTTTTGTGGTAGCTCAACATCTAGGGGGTTGAAACCTCCTTGAAAGGTGAAACTTACTAAATTTCTAGTTATTATGGTAGCTTAGCAAGATAGTTGTGGTTTCTCCTTATGGGATTGTAGTCTTATGAAATAAGGGATGGTAGTTCCTTGATCAGTTGTAATTGGTCTAAAGGGGTTATTTTTATTATAGGATAGTAGTCCAATTGTAGGTTTCAGTGCATTTTCTCCCCCAAGAAGGTTTCCCACATATGTCATGTGTTATGTGATTGATATTTCATTATCTTTCTTTCTCATTAATATGAATGATGTGTATGCTTTATGAATGCTTATGGTAATTGATTAAGAACATGAGAGGTTTGAAATTAAAGTTGGATTTTCTAGGATCATTGATTCACCCCCTCCTCTCAGTGATTGTACCTCTAACAATAGCTAAAACAACCAAGTTTAAATTAACTCAAGTGCATTTCAAAAAACATATATAAGCAAAATAATGAATAATAATGAACACATTAAGAAACAACATCAAACATGGTGGCAAGGAGAGGTAGTGGAGGTAGAGGATCCTAAGGGTTTCTTCCCCACCCCCTTGATTAAGGGGTCTTCATTAACTGGTACAAGATTCAAACCATCAATGTGTTGATTATATTTACTAACATCCTACTAATTAATATCAGAATCCTTCTTGAAGGGTGAAATGGCAAGAGCCTACCACAATCACTTATCTTATAAAGGAAGACCCCAACCCCCCACTACCACTATATTTGGTAGCCATGTCAAATCTATGGTGTGGAGATGGATAATGAAGGTCATGAGAGGAACTATTCTAGCTCCAATGGGAATGGTGGTGAGGGGATCTAGAGGCTCATGGTGATTGCACAAGGAGTATTTCCACAATGATTTAGGAGAATCTATAGATGGTGGATCTCAAATATAAGTTTGTCTATTTAAATCTATATCTAAAGGGTTACATTAGATATCACAACTTTTTTATTTAAAAAAATACTTTCTACCATAAATTCATGATTAAAACATGCTTAATTTCTAGATTTCCAAATCTAAAAAAGAATATTAGTATAGAAAATCTAATAAAATATATTATATATTTCAAGGAGTAATGTGGATTCACTTAAGAGAGGCATCTTACACATGAAAATTTCAAGCCTAATGGGATTGAAGAGGGTATGAATCCATCTCTAGGATTATTGAGCATGAGGGCAAAACTAAAATACGTGTTTAAGGGATTATAATTGGTGATAGGTGGGGCAGGTGGGATTTTAGGCCCCCATGTGCTTAAAGTAATCACCCATAGGCAGACCTTGGTAAATAATACAACAAAGGAAATGGGATTTTTTAGGTTAAATGAAAGACACCTAGATGTTTTCAATCCTTCTATCCTAGACATGGTGAAGGGATCTAAGATTCTAATGATGATTGAGTGTTTTAGTGTCAATATATTGAGGGGATAAAAGATCATACCCAACCCAAGCAGTGTAGTGATGAAATGGCATAGTAGTAGGCCAAGACTAGTCTTTCCATAATGGCATGAGATAGGTAACACCATTTTTTTTTAAATATAATCATCAAGTATAGAACTTTACATCTCAAACATGGATTCCACATCTTCATTATTAAGCTTAAATTTATACTTCACAAGATTCCATGGAATCCAATCCCAAAATGTCTTATATAAAATACCCCCAATTATGTGGATACCTTTTTTAAACAATGTCAAACCTTTGATCTAAGTGACCATGGCAAAAGTAACATTATGTAAATTCAATGTGGGATACCACCAAAGAGATTGATTATTAAGCAAGAGGCTACTATGAAACCCTTCCCCCACCAAAATTAAGTGTGGTTTGAGATTATCCCAAGCCTTATAGAATCTTTGAGAAACAAAATTATCCCTATTTTAATATAAACATGGGTGATGAGGATGTTTTGCATACCAATTCCTTGCCAATCCTTTCATCTAAGAGAGAAACCTTGAGATATTCAATGTTGTAATATAATTTTATAGGCTTCATCCCCTTATAGGCTTATAATAATCCATTTGACACTAAGAGTAAGACCTTGGAGTTTAATGTCAATGAGCCCAAGCCCACTAACTTATTTAGGTCAATAAAAAATGGCCCAAGAGATTTTATAAAACCATGATGGCCCTAAATATTAGCATATATAAATTCTCTAAGGAGTTTCTCAAACTTAACATAAGAAGAATTATAATATGCCCAACAAGATGAGTAGTAAACATGAGCAGAAGTGAGTGAGTACCTTAGAACAAATCTAAAATTTCCTAGCTAGATTCAATAGTTTGGTGATCTAGAAAGAAAATTTATTTTAAACCCTTTTAACCACATAGGACCACAATTTAGTGGGTGAGGATCTAAAAGCAATGGGAATGCCTAAGAACTTAAAATACACTCTTAGGAGAATCCATTTCCATTCGTATCCCTCTAACTAAGGGGGTTTGGGTGAGATGGATTGGTAATAAGATTGGGTCTTTTTCCATTGGATAAGAGACCCATTATCAAGGTAGAAAGTGTCTAGGTAATCCATGTCATGTTTAACATATCACTTTTCCTCCTGAAGAGTGAGGAATGAGTCACTAATAAAGTGCCCATTATTTAACTAAAGTTCTAAATTAGGGAGAGAAATACCCTTCACCAAACCCCTAGGAGCATAATTATCCAAGAGATAACTAAAACCCATAGTAGACAAAACATGAAGAGAAGGAGCTATATATAACCCTTGTTTGAGAGATGTATGGAGATCAAGAAACTAATATTGAGAACCATTGATATTAAATTAAGCACTAGTACCCTAAAAAATAATATTGATAATTTGTACAAACTTGGGGCTAAAACCAAGAAATTTTAGCATACTTGTAATGAAATGCCATTCAAATTTATCATAATCTTTTTCAAAATCAATATTTATGAAGAACACCTTTTGGTTGGACATCCTTTCCCATTCCATACCTTCCTAGACAACATTAGAATTGTCTAAAATGTATCTATGTTGAATAAACATGATTTTCTAACTTCTCACAATTAATGAGACAAGGTGGTTTATTCTAAAGGTAAGAGTTTTACATATTATTTTATAAGATACATTAAGAAGAGTATTAGGCTTCCAATTGGTGATAACCTCAATGTATTCAAATTTAGGAATGAATTTTATGTTACTTCGATTAATGAGTTTCCCCAAATATTTTGACAAAATAACTTTAGAAAAGACTTTATGGAGATTAGGTCTAATAGTATCCCATAAGGTTTGGTAGAACTCACAAGTAAACCCATCAATTCCGAGGACTTTTTTAATGGTTATCTATATAACAAATTCCTAAAGATCACCTAAGATGAGAAGCCTATAGCATATAATTCTTTAATCTTCAGAGAGCTTACATGGGACAACCCTAAGGCGTTAAGAGAGATCACATTCATGAGTAGGAGATGTGGGTTGAGCATCAAACACACCATGATAGTGATGTATAAAATATTAAAATATGTTTGTTAATTTGGAAAAAATATTTTAAACACATCAAATGGATTTGATTCTATATACAACATGTTTGGACTGGAACAAAGTAGAGAATTCTTTAGTTACTTTGTCTCCAAATTTTATCAAATGCATTCACACTTTAATTTATGCTTATATGGCCTTGTAATTATTTTTTATATAGATTTTATGTCACCACCTAGCTACTTAATCCTAAATAAGAGGGATAAAATGGGAGGCTTGTAAATACTCTGAAACCTGAAGGTATTCAATATTTTTATCATGATGTATATGCTACAAAAATATTACATCTTGCTTACCATATATTTAAATAAAATTTATGGTATGATATATGGCATTAGTTCACTAATAAATCCATCCAATATCCCTTATGGTTCTAAGATCCAAGTTCAAAACTTGAATGATATGCCCAATAGTCTACTCATGATTGAGATGGGAAGTACTAAGTTAAAATTGAGAATTATTGGGTTTAACATATGGGTGGTCTATTTAAATCATAATTAAATATGGTTATGGTTTGATAAGAAGGTGTTCAAGATCACATAAACAAGTTGATTATATATATGATCAAAGAAAAAAGGTCATGTCCTACTAGCAAATCATGATCAAGACATTTAAGCACTTTATATTCTCCCTAGAAAAAAAAGGACCAGGTAGATGAGAGAGAATTTGACTCACTCATTTTATGGTGATTGGGTCAAAAAACCTAAGTTAATTATGCATGTAAAACCATGCCTCTTTTTCCCTTTTACACCACAACATGGGGAGGCATCTATTAGCTTCAGAGTAATCAATGATGTTGAAATTACTATAGAGGATCTAATGGCCATATTAAATGGAATATACCAATTATATCTATATCAAGGTACATTCCACAACATCATTGGATTCATATAGGATGACAAGGCCAATGATGTGACTATCAAAGTCAAAAAGAGTATAAAACACCTAATGGGTGTGGTTAAAACCCCAAGAAATAATAAATTTAGAAATTTCATGTGACAAAAGGGTGACAACACTACCATAGATGGGTTCATGAAAATTGACCCAAAAAAGGGCCTCATGATAGATAGTAAAAGTAGTAGACTAAAGGAAGAAGTCAAAGATTTTGATTTTTTGCATGCAAAAAAAAAGTTGGAAAAATTCTAAAAACTATTCCTAGTAGTATATTTATGTGCCATATCAGTGAGACCTCTGACATTCCATGAGTAAACATTCATTTATAACCGTCAAGATTCATATTATTTAACTCTATGAGGCCTAAGAGGGATACAAACCAATTGAAATTTGAACCATAAAGGGAAAAATCTCCAATATTGAAGGATTGCCTCTTATTTGGCACATAGTCCTCATTTGTAGAAGGTGAATGGATATGAAATTGAACAAAGAATAACTTTGTGGTTGAGAGTCACAATACTAGGCTCAAAGAATAAAACATTCACCCCAAAAGGGAGATGTGAACATGGAGTTGTAAGAACTAAAAATAGAGAGGAGACAATATGGGTAACCACTTGAGGTGAACAAGAGATAGGAGGTGGGGGTTTAACTTATGAAGGCACAAGTGTCTTATTCTCATATATCAATGATCTCAAGTCCCATATAGGTTGATAAATAGTTGATTGGGGTTTGGCATTACCACATGCCACATTATTTTTCCTATTAATGACTATCATCCACCTATTAAAATTCCCATTCTAGGGTTTTGAGTCAAACCCATTGTTTTATTGAGAAATAAAAGAAGTGGGGAACATTAAAGGGAATTATCTAATCATATGCTTCAAATCCTAACATTGAAAATAAGTGTCTATGTGGTTAATATACAACACACACTACATGAAGAAATTATTACCCACTTGTATCTCAATAGACTCCATAAGGTCTTTGGCTAGGTCTAATTCCACATAGACCCTTCTCTAAGGAAATGCTTTATATAAATTTGGTTGTTCATGATAGATAAACCACCCCATAGGCTTAATAATTTGGTTAATAAAATTTCATATGAAGAGGTAAGCTTGGAAATTCTATCTAAACTAAGATTTGTAAGTTTTGCTTATTTAAAGACTTGACTGTTTTAGATATACTAGGGGACATGGCTAACAATATCCTTGAAGTGTTTAGGGTTAGTGAAACTAAACATGAAGAAATCCTAGGTAACATTTTTGACCCCTTCCATTTTCACACCATGACCTTTCCAATGGTTATGAACCCACTACTTTAGATGGATTTCTGGAGGGACTCAACTCATAAAATAAATAACATGGTAATTTTTTCAAAATAATTATAAGCTTTATCAAACTTTGGTAAATCCAAACCAACATCACACATAGGGGTATCTGAGTCAGAACTAATACCTCATGGTATAAATTTGGAACTAACTTCTGAGCTTGCTTTGATACCATTAATTATAAGTCATCCACCATATATCCTTGCATCAAACAATGTATTAATGGTGGTGGTGACCATTTAATAAATGGAAATGAACACATATTGAAGGGTAGAATGGTAGAAACACTCATCACATTAAATGCACTATAAAAATAGAATTAATCCCACCTAGATCAATAGTAGATCGATGATGTGACAAATGTGGAATAAAACCTAAAGGCTTGTAGACATATATAACTCTGTATAACTCCCTTCATCATTGGGTTTCAAAAATCATGGTTAATAAACTAGTGTTATATGGTGGGCTGTGTAAGGGTTTAATCATGTTTTAGGATTTTTATTTCAAGGTTTTACACAAAAAAACCAAAATACATATTGATCCTTATCACTTATCAAAAATAAATACCTAGGAAGTTTCTTAAAATTCTAATGAAGATGATTTAATAGATACATAATTATTTCCTATAGAGATGATGCCAAAAGAAATTAGATATTTTTCATGTTATATTATATAAAAATACAACTCATTCCATTACATTACCACATGCAAGAGTTAGTTTATTTTACACATGATACGCTTCCAATTGTTAAATGATAAGTTATTAAATATGGGGTTGGATGATGTAATATAACATTGTGTCCCATTGCATGAGAGAAAATATATTATATAGGAATAACATGAGTGGGTTGCATGTGGTAATTATGAATGGAAATTAATGACCATGAGAGTTATTCAATATAAAATTTTGTGGCCAAAATTTCATAAACATACACATAGAAAATTTAGTGAATATGAAATTTTCTAATGCATCGGTAAATCGAGTTTTCACTTTGAAGTGTATTTATGCTCATTTTGATATAATAATATTTAGATAAAATTTTGGTTTATTTTGGTAGTGTTGTGTCCCAACACACCCCATTTTCAAGTTTCAAATAGGGACCCATTATTATCATAAAATATTCATGTCCTAGATGAATCTTAAAATCTAAATATAAAATTTATTTATGCAGCCTAAGGTTATTTTGGGTTCAATTTTAAATATCAAAATAAATTTCAAAGATTGGACATGGTATGGGATTATTTTATTTATCATCTTTGATTTTATTTATACTATTTATTTAATTTTTGGTTTTATTTGACTAAATAAGATAATGAAATGATGTTCTAATGTGTCTTGACTCTCAATTGTGTGAGGATTTATTTTGAGACCTAAGCTTATTTCAAATTTAGTCCTCAATCAAATTCTATGTCTAAGTGTTCCCATATTTTTGGTTCTAAGATTTTGTAGGTTTTAATTTATTATAAAACTATGGACCAACATGAGTCACCCATGTGTTAACATAATAGCTATCACTACCATGTATTTAAATAATTGGGCCTATTTCTTTTCCTGCTCTTTAGTTCCCTAAGATTAAAACAAGTGTCATCATCATGTCAATTCAGAATCTCAGAGATTATTGGCATGTTTTTATCATTGATGCCAAGGTTTATGTCATTAATGTCAAGGTTCATCTAGTGAAAGTTTATGGTGAATGGTCATTAAGGTATGTGCATGATATGACAAGGTGATATTGTTGAGCATTATCTTATCTATTGGTTGATGTCAAGGTTGATATCAAGGTTTAGGTTAACATGAAGTTGTCAGTGTTGTCATTAAAGGATCTTGTGAAGGTATGATGACAATTAGGTGTGCAAGAGTGTTGTTGAGAGAAAGGTCAATTTGTAGTGGCAAGGTTAGTTGGTAGTGAGTTATGTTAATAAGCTTAAAAGAGTGTTATATTATGAAATCAATGATATGATTGTGTTATGAGTGTTCTTATGTCATCTTGAGTGATATCATTGAGGTCAGTATGTTTGAGCATATACAATGTATCTTTTGAATCCTAGTCTAAACCTTGTGATAAGGTATGTGCAGGTCACATGGTTGAGTGATGTGAGAATGGAATGTATAGGTCATAGAAGATGTTTTAAGAAAAATAATGTCTACATAAGAAGCATAGTGTATGAAGAGTTTTAGGGTAAGCCATGTGATAGGATGTATTTAAAGGCAAGATATAATTTGAAAGAAAGAAAGAATTTGAAGGAAACTAATGTATTTTATTTTCATGAATGTAAAATTCAAAGTGTATTATTACTACTTTTTGGTTATATTTTTTAGGTCATGATATGGAAGGAATAAGTCAAGACATCAAGTACATTAGAAGCTTGAGTCTAGTCATGGCATGGTTGAGGTATGAGATGGTGGCATGATGAGGTGAATAAAATCAAGAATTTGAGAGGTTGTGAAGTTTGTGTGATAATTTTTGTGAAGCATTAGAACATTCATGATAATTTCAAAGTGAGCCTACAGGGGTAAGACCTTCAATCTAGGTCTACATCTCTTAGACTCTACCTAGCCTAATGAGGTATCATGATCTATTTTTAAGGCATGTGAAGGATATATGTTAGTATTTAAGAATGAGAGAGTTTGTATGGAATGAGAGTGATAATTTAAGCATGAAATTTAGGTGTTGAGATTATGCAAATAGGTATGAAGTTAAGTTTAAGGCCTAGTAAGGTATGAAGACCATGGTGTAGAGAGAGTGTGTAGCCTAATGGGGTATCCAGATTAGTTTCTGAGGAAAGTGTAAGTATGTGAGAATTTAAAAAGGTTATTAAATTTTTTTTAAGAATTTTAATTAATTTTGAGGTTTTATTTTGAAGGACAAGGCATGAAAAGTTATTTGGAGGTCTCTCGAGTGCTCAAAATGAAGGGTTCTCAACCTGAGAAGGATTTTCTTGTGATCATTAGCTCATCAAAAAAATTCACGGGAACCTAATAATTTCATGGTATACGGGGAATGGTACCATCTAAATATTCCAATAATTAGTTTTTGAATTGAGGGGATATGCTTTATAAATGATTGTTAACACTACATATAGGCTTAAACCCTCTTAGAACCCTAATAAGGAGCCAATGTTGAAGATGTTGATAAAAAGTGCTTAGGATGGATTGAATTGATTATTTAAGATATTGTATATTGTATTTTACTCTCCTAGATACCTCTAGGTGGTATTTATTATAGAGAGGAGAGAGAAAATGTTAAGTTACAAGATTATTTCTGAAGAAGTTGATGTAAAATTTAAAAGTTACATTACACAGTAATAAAATGGATGGAAGAAGAATGTAAAGAATATATTTTTAATTAAATTAAGGTTTATGTATAATTTATAGTCATTAAGTTCTCTAATTTGGTGATCTAAGTAAACCAATTGCTAAAAGGCCTAACGGTGCAAACAATGCAAAACCTAAGTAGCCTGAGAAGTTGGTTTTTGGTGTGTTTTCACGATAAAATGATGGATCAAAGTGCATGAATATGTTATTTTGTACTGGTATGTTATATTAATTCTTTGTGTAGAGCTTGGAAGTCATGTATAGTGGTGAAAACATTGAAGCCAAAATGGCTTGTTTGGTTCTGGTGTGACTATGAGGAGAGAGGTCTAGAGATTGGTATGTATGTCTAATATTTTCCCTTATATATATATTTTTTTTGTGTTTTAGGATAATTTTTATTTATTATTATTATTTTAAAGTGTTCATAAATGTTTTTAAGGTCAATGTTTCATGACTATGTTTTTGATAGTCTTGGCAATTCTGAATAAGCAAGTGGTAGTGATGAAAAGTTGGATTTGAGTATAATTTCATGAAAGAGTGATGAAATGTATTGAATTTTGTTGTTTTTTTTTACTTTAAAGTATTTTTTATTTTTTGGAAAATTTTGTAAGTTAGTGTAAGAGGTTAAAAATTTGAAGCCAAAATGGCTTGTCTGGTTCAAGTAAGACTATGTGAGACAAGGTCAAGAGATTGGTCTTCAAGACCAATGTTTGATATTATATCTTATGGTTTTTATGATTTCAATTGTTATTAATATGGTATATAATATTTTTTATTTATTAAAATCATTGAAAGCGTCATTTTTGGTGTTGGATGTCAAGTTGTTTCATGACTAGTTTTTTATAATTATGGTAGTTCTGAGTGAACATATTGAAGAGATGAGTTTAAGCCTTTTTACATGATTTAAAGTGTTTCAATAATACTTTGATGACATTGAGATTATTTTAATTCTATTTTTATTTTATTAATCATGTTTGAGTGGCTTAAATTAGTTTGAGCTTCAATATTGAAAGGTAGATTTTTGGTGTACACAGGCCTAATAGGACTGAGTACTTGTTGTCTTCAAATTGTGAACCATAGGATACTCTATGATATTCCTAAACTTTATTGCAACATGGAATCATCTCTCAAGTTTTGGGGAACTTTTAAGAGAGGTGAATCTCTAGATTATGAGGGCTAGCTCCCTAGATTCATCTTTAAGTGATTATCACCTAATCTAATGATTATTTATGGGAAAAGAGTTAGGATTTTGCATGAAGAGAAAACTAAACTAAAGAGGTGATACACCAAGACATATCCCATAGACTATCACACTCATACTAAGCAACACATATTTATAAGACCAATTTTAGGCATTGAAGGATCTTAACATAGTATTTCAATGTGAATGTAGGCATACATTGGATAATCAACAAGATAACTAATCTAGGTGAATATTACACACAATAGAGATAATTGAATACTTTAAGAGGAGCCTAGTACATTCATACACTTCACATGACTTGTTAAAATCATAACTCTTGCTTAAACATGAAGGATAAAGAGGAGTAGGGATGACACCATCACTTAGCTCCAATATACATCACTCACACACTTAGACAAAATGTTGTTAACTTATAATTAGACTTGTATTCAAAGTTTAAATACAAAATTTAATGTCATACCGGCAGGGTCTTGCCATACTAGCTATGGTCTCTTTTACAATAGCCAACATGGCTCATACTTATAGAATTTTGGAAGAAGAGAGAGAGAGAGAGAGAGAGAGAGAGAGAGAGAGAGAGAGAGAGAGAGAGAGAGAGAGAGAGAGAGAGAGAGAGAGAGAGAGAGAGAGAGAGAGAGAGAGAGAGAGAGAGAGAAGGGAAGTTGAAAATGCACAAGGAAAAGTGTCCAAAGATGAAAATAAGTTAAAATTCATATGAATGAGGTGTGGTAAGATATCAAGTAAATAGTGTGGACATGTGTCCATCTCAAACTGTACACCTCCCTTGATGTGGCATTGAAATTTTTCCTCAAACATCTTTGTGTATTGAAACTCCTTCTTGACATGTGGAAAAAGGAAATATTTTTATCATGAGATATCTTGGACAATTAAATTCACATCCCAAGGACAATTGACAATTATCTTGAAGCATTTCAAATAGTTACATTACATACAATCATCAATTCCCCTCTTAGGTTTCACAAGGTCTCCTTGTCTCATTAGGCCTAATTTGGCCAAAATATCTAAAATTTGGATTTATATCAATTTGTGAAATTTTTATTCATGAAATTCCTATTCTCATAATATTGGACTGAAAATAATCCACTTGGAATCATCAAACTCTCACCAAGTCCCCATTTTGCCTATAGAACCTTCACTAGGTTTTGTTTTCTTGTAGCCCTATTTTGACACAAATATCCTTGTTTAGGATAATTTATGGACTTAAAATAGTAAATGAGACCATTTTTGAGTACCCTTTTACCTCATTTTTATCTGTTCCAAGTTTTATGGTTCAACACTCAAGGCAAGTGTGTTTTTTAGATCAATTAGTTCTCCTAATTAGGCCTTTTTAGCCTAGATGACAAAAAATGCTCATTTTGTGCTCCCACACATGTGAAATATAAATTATCATATGATTCAATGTTTTCATCTCCTCAACATTCATCATGTCAAATTTGGGATATTGATCATTTGTATAGACCCCTATTTTAGCATTAAATGCTCTTTCTTGGCTTAATTTGTATAACCCTATACTTGTAGGTATGGACCAGTGGCATGAAGTATATCTCAGGAGAGTTCTTAATGTCATCCTAATTATTTTAAAAATTTAAGCATCCATTTGAGTTATTTTTTTGGCCTTTCTCTCTGATCGAATTCAAATTAGTCTTCTTGGAGGGTTTAGAGTGTATTAGCCCTTAAGGGATTGTTCATAAAGGATGCACATTATAAATATTTTAAAATGACATTAAGGGATCCTAAAGGACTTTATCCAACGTCTCAAATAATCTCCAGTTCCCATGCATAATCTCATGAAAGTTTCAAGCATTTTAATTTGGCATTTGAGTCTTTGTTTTGCATTCTATGAGGGTTTGGGAGATTACAAGTCAAAATATGGATTTATGATGATTCCACTACAATCCAATGGCTAAAAAACCTATGTATAAATCCCATTAACATGTGTCAATCACTCTAATATCTACTTAAGAGCTAAGGATGAAACTTGGCCCCTGATTGGCATTAGGCTTGTGCCTTGCCAATGAGCTTGCCTATACCTTTGAACTCCACATGAATTTCCAAAGGATTTATTTGAATATTGATGACTTAAAATATTCTCACATACCTTTTCAATCATGAATTGGTTATTTTAATATCATGGACAAGGCTTAAAATGCACATGATCATCAATTTGGCCTCTAGGCTTAAGGGTTTCTTTCACACATGAATGCAACCCTCCTTGTGTAGGGTACCCTATTTGTCTTCAAACCTTATATAATTTTTTTTTTATCTATATAGGTTTTATAAAAATTACCCAACAATCATCCAAGGTCTAATTTCCTATGGCTTATCAATTTCATCAATTTTATCAAAATTATCATCTCCATGCAAAGGAAAATTGCCCCTAATCTGAGATAGAATAGACAAGGTTTGATTTGATATATTTGAAAATTTGGTAATTTTATCATATTAATCAACCCCAAATGGTAATTTTTACCAAATTTGGGCATTCAAATCTAAGTTTTGATCATCAAACTATTGACATTTCCAAGGCAAACTTTGAACAAAGTAACATGTTGAAGGTATACATGGTATGATTGTGTTTGGATGCTTTAGGGATTAACTTAAGTTTTATTGTGATATTTAAGGGTCATTAATGATTCTAAAATCATACTAAAACCATGTTATATATTATTTTACCTTTCAACTACTTCATGCCTTTGAAATTATGAATTAGGTCTATGACTGTCTAGCAGGGAACTCTTATTTAGCATATTGGTTGTAGGTGATTTAGAGCTCGTTTCATGAATTTTGGACCCAATACAACCTTATATAGTGTTTTAAACTCATATTATTTATCCTCCATCAATTTTAAAATTTTTAGTTTAATTTATTTACACTAGTCCATGACCTATTCCCAAGATTAGTGTCACTATTTGTTTAGACTCAGACATTTTCAACCTAACTATAGGTGGAATGATATGGATTGTCTTGGTCCTAAAGGCAATGATTGAACAAATATTATAGAATTAAATATTCAATCTATAATATTTTTCACCCACCAATTGACCTTCGGTGACATTAGCATCAATGGAGGCACTCTCTAACTCACTGCCTGTTTGGACTAAGACAGGCTTGTAGTTTATGATCTGAGCTTGTTATATGCTTTAAGGACCTTATTCCTATGTCCCATTTTGTCATAATACCATAACCAAGCCTATTTATTACATATAAGGCCTTCAAAATGACATCATCCATGCTTTGGTCCTTAGCTAGATACCTCTCTTCCTGACTGTGGAAATCACCATTTTGCCCCTATGGATAGAGGGTTTGCATTAGGGGGTTCAAACATCAAATTCACCTTTCCCTTTGTCATCACTAGCTTAGGAATTCTATTTAGAACAATTTGGACTTCCTTTCATAGTTTAGGATCATAAAATGGAGTGTAAGACTACTTTTCCATCTATAACCTGTAGATATCATTATTTAAATTTAGTGATTTTTGGCAACTTTCAAGCTTGTTCAAACTCCATCTCCACTTCTCCTTTGGCCTTAAAAATTGGCATGAGTGTTCTTGGTGGATAGGGATACAAATCTAATAAATTAAGGATGTTGGAGTCTCATTTTATCATGACATACTTTATCTCAAAAAACCTTAGGGATCTCTGTTTGGTCCATTTGGGGACTAAGAATGCAATACAGTCAATCATTACTTTGAATGAAAATTACACTTGGCATAACATTCTAACTCTCATGGCATGAACACTAATAAAAATTTCATATTTTAGGACTTAAAAAATGAACTCCATCATGTATTCACCATAAAAACCTCTATGCAACTTCTTGAACTCTTATAAAAGGCAGCTGTGAGCACATTTTGCAAACAAGGGAGTGAACAAAGGAATTAGGCAATTTGACTTAAAGAAGTTGATTTATCTCTCATAATGGAATTGAATTAAACAACATTAAAACATGGATCCAATCATTCTTATCATCCCATGAAACCATCTTCTACATTTTAAAACTCAATTTACATGCCCATGAATGCAAACTTTAAGAAAGAAGCAAAATTTGGAATTCTCCCTTAAAGTAATTTAAAGAGAATTGATTTATGATTTAAACACCATAAATAGGACCTTATCCCAACTTTAAAACACTCCATTAGAATCACATATCTCCATATATTCTTGAAATTAAAAAATAAATGCACAACCATACCCCTCTTAAATGCAAATTCATAAAATGCTACTTGGAGTCAAACTGATTATTCCTAAGGGAGGAGGCACCAAATTTCAACTTATTTATATTAAATTGAATTAAATTTTTATTAATATCTACCTCTATAATCACTCTTCCCAATTCCACTTGTACGGCCCATGCCAAGTGATTGAAACTTCCCTTCCTTGGCTTGCCAAGTGAAAATGGAGGAAAACAAGTTGGAAATGGATCTTATACGCAATTATCTACAAACCAAATGTTAATAGGACCTATGGAGAGGTGAATAGACACTCCACGTTTTTAACTGATGGTGGACTTGAGAAATCTATACAAGTGCCCAAAAACTCCTATTTTTGAGGAAAAACTACCATTTATTGATCATAATAGACTTATAACTATCACCTAGTTGATTCTGATGTGATTTTACCTTATCCACATTTATATCCTCCTTTATGACATATTTTTTATCTCTTACCATATGTATAAGTCAATTAATTAGCCAAAAAAGTGGCCAAATGATCCTTTTACCACATGAAACCTAGAAAATGGCTAGTTTTTGACTTGAAGACACCTTGAAACAATTCAAAGACCATTTTAGGACATTTTAAATACAATTTAGTACTTTGAATAAGTTTGACAAGGTTTGACCAATGTTGACTTTTGTTGACTAAGCCAATACAAGGAGGATGGGTTTCAACAAGGACTAATGAAAGGGTAAGTGAGACATGTAGGACAATAATGACCCCATAGGACATATTAAACTTTATATAAAATTTCAAAATATTATGGGTTTATCCAAATTTGAACTGGGGTCAAATTTGGTCAACATTCTTAGTGATTCCCAGCGGTGGCATGCTTGTTATGCCTAAGACCAGTTGCTTAATCCTTCCATTGGGCATGGAGTCATGAATATGAGCACTCTAATTAACTTGAATAGGCCTTTGACTCAAGGGAAATAAGCTGGTTGATGCACACAAAAAACACACACCAAATAAAGGAAAAGAAACAACCTTGAGCTCTAAAGCACTTAGGAAACACAAGACAACTAAAACAAACTCTAAAGTGTAAAAACTAGATATAAGGAACTAATCCTCTTAGATCAAAAGGAAATTTCTTCATACCATCTTCTTGAAGTGAAATAGGAACATGTGCAAGCTACCAATTAGGTCTTGTCCTTGTTTGTTCAACACCTTGCTTGCTTCCCATGGTGCTTGCATTAACTTCATCCAGTTTCACAGCCAAGAACATGTTTTCAATAGAAACATACTCCTCTTGATTGGTTTGAATGACAACCATAGTCCTTGGTTTAAGTGGTTTTACATCATCAAGGTTATATTCATTTTGAAAGGTAAGGTCTCCATCAAGCTTTGGTATTTCTAGCAGCTAAATGCATGGGAGAGGTTGTTCAAAACTTACTACCTCTCTTGGCACCTTGTATTCTCTATCCATCTTATGTGTTTGATCTTCTTGATATGAATCATGATTACCTTATTATTCTTATGGAGGTGTTTCATGATGTTCAATAGATTCAGCTATAACATCTCATTCAAAACTCTTCTCAAGCTCTTCATGAAGTGGATATGCATCATCCAAGCTTAAGCAAAACTTTTCAAGGTCATCCCAAAATGTAAACTCTTCGTGGTCAATATAAAGGGCTTAAAGTTCATCAACACTCTTACCAACTTCTTGTGGAGCATCATGTTGGCTAGTGGGCACCTCTTCTTCACCTTATGTTTTAGGCTGATCATAATCATGTTTAATGAATCATGGAAATTCATCAATCCACTCAAGTCCTTCTTCCAAAACCTTTGTTGGCTATTCCATATCATCATCTCCTTCTTCGGTGTGTTCAAAGAACTCATCTATGATATCATCCTCCCCCAAATCTTGTGGAGTCTTAGGAATAATCAGTTGATGTGAAGGCAATTGAGGAGAATTATTGAATGGTAATCCTTTAGGTGCTTTTTCAACCTTGTTCACATGGTTTTCCTCCCTTTGAAAGTTCAAAAGAGTGATACCTTGGCTTCTACTCTCTCTATGAGTATCCCATTGCATGAGGTTTTGTTGTTCTAATATGAGGCAAGGAATAGATCTTTATTTTGATACTAAGGCTTGACAACCTCCTCTATCATCACTCACAAAATGACCTTGACATTATCCCCAATGATCCAAATGTTCATCTCCTTGAATTATGTTGGTATGGACTAGAACAACAGCCTTTGTGCATGTAATGGAATTAGGATTAAATCTATTATGCTGCCTATTAAAAACTTTATGACCTTTGTGACTATATTGGGGATTGGGTGGAGTAATTACTTGTAATTGAACTTGTTTAAGTTGAGCTTATAATGACCTGATCATTTCATCTTTGTCTATAGCATTATCTAGCTTCTTGGGAGTGATTATAGACTTGACATTGGCATTGGGAAACTTATCTACACTTGGGGTTTCAAAAGAACTATGAGATAACAAAGGCATAACAACTCTTAGGGATAATTTCCTAGCCAGTATCAAACTATTCTTAGCTCCAATAGCTATCTCATATGCATCAGGTAGAGTAAACCCTCCCATTTATTACAACATTACTACCACATTAGTGCCAATGGCCTTGAGATAAGTGGGGAACACAAATCTTGGAGGAGGTCTCATGATAGGTGGCAACCTATGCCATGTTCTTTAAAATCATTCATTGAAATCTCCCATGGATTCATTAGGATGTCTCCTTATCACATTAAAATAATGGATTAGTGAAATGTGATCACATTTATTCTCAAACCTATTCACCAACATCTCTCCAAAGTCATCCCAACTAGTGATGCAACCACCTCCCAATGTCCTATACCAATTAAGTGTTTTATGTTTTAGGGACATGGAAAGTAGTCTAATGGCTATATTTAATTGAGTAATATTATGGAAGTTACAAAAATTTGAGATGTTCCTAATGTGCTCAGATGGAGTAATAGGACCTTCTCCATTGAAGATAGGGATACTTTTGGTAGCATTAGGAGGAATATGATCATATGCAATAATATTGATTGGATTTTGGGTGTTAAAGGTTGGGAAAGCATGTTTCCTAGCCATCTCTTCTTCTTCCTCCTAACCATGAAATATAATGTGGAAAAATTGATATATAACTAGATATTCTCACCTTTTGGAGTCACCAAATGCTATATTAGAGACACTTTTTCAACCTTGGGCTTGTCAAGACTAGCATTCACCTTGACATGGAAGTAATTAGGACCAGTTATCCCATCGGGTGTGCTAGAATTGTTGTCTTTAAATTATACACCCTAGGATACTCTATGAGATTCTTAGAATTTGATGCAACATGGAATCATCTCTCAAGTTTGTGGGAACTTGGAAGAGCTATGAATCTCTAGATTATGAGGGTTAGTTCCCTAGATTCATCTTTTAAGTGCTTATCACCTAATCTAATGCTTGTTTATGGGAAAAGAGTTATGAGTTTTCATGAAAAGTAAACTACACTAAATATTTTATATACCAAGACATATCTCATAGACTATCACACTCTTACTAAGAAATAAAGCTTTCTAAGACTAATTCTAGGCATTAAAGGATCCTAACATAGTGTTTAAATGTGAAGGTAGGCATACATTGGATCATCAATAAGATAAGTGATCTAGGGGTATATTTCACACCATATAGACAATTATATACTTGAAGAGGAGCCTATTACATTCATACACTTCACATGACCTATTAAAATCAAAACTCTTGCTTAAACATGAAGGATAAAGAGGAGTAAGGATGACACCATCACTTAGCTCCACTATACATCATTCACACACTTAAAAAAAATGTTATTAACTTAGAATCAGATTTGTATTCAATGTTTAAATACAAAATGTAATGTCATACTAGTAGGGTCTCACCATACTAGTTATGGTCTCTTTTATAATAGCCAACATGGCTCATACTTATAGAATTTTGGAAGAAGAGATAAAGAAGGGAAGATGAAGAGGCACAAAGACAAGTGTAAAAAGGTTAAAATCAATTAAAATTCATGTGAATTAGGTGTAGGAAGAGATCAATTAACTGATTTGGACATGTTTCCATCCCAAAGTGAGCACCTCCCTTGATGTGGCATTGAAACTCTTCCACAAGCATCATTGAGTATTGAAACTTCTTGAAAAGTGGAAAAAGGCAAGAGTTTGATCATGAGATATTTTGGAAAATTACATTTTCATCCCAAAGACACTTGGAAAATATCTTGAATCATCTCAAATAGTTACATTACTTGCAATCATCAATTTCCTTCTTAGGTGTCACAAGGTCTCCTTGTTTCATTAGGCCTAATTTGTCTAAAATAGCTAAACTTTGGATTTATCTCAATTGGGGAAATTTTTATTCATTAAATTACTATTATCATCATATTTGAATTAAAAAAATCCATTTGGAATCATCAAACTCTCACCAAAACCCCATTTTGCATATAGAATATTCACTAGGTCTTGTCTTCTTGTAGTCCTATTTTTACACAAGTATCCTTGTGTAGGAGAATGTATAGAATTCCAACAATAAGTGAGACCATTTTTTAGTACCCTTTTCTCTCATTGTGCTCTGTGCCAAGTTTCATGGCTTAGCACTAAAGGCAAGTGTGTTTTTTTAGATCAATTAGTTCTCCTAATTAGGCCTTTTTAGCCTATAGGACAAAAAATGCTCATTTTGTGCTCCCACACATGTGAACTACAAAATTATCATATGATTCACTTTTTTAATCTCATCAACATTCCTCATGTAAAATTTGGGTTTTTGATCATTTGTATGGACCACTATTTTAGCATTAAATGCTCTTTCTTGGTTTATTCTGTACAACCCTGTACTTGTAGGTATGGACCAGTGGCATGATGTAGATCTCAGGAGAGTTCTCAATGTCATCCTAATGATTTTAAAAATTTAAACATCCATTTGAGTGATTTTTTCCCTTTCTCTCTTATCACATTCAAATTAGGCTTCTTGGAGGGTTTAGAGTGCATTAGCCCTTAAGGGATTATTCATAAAGGATGCACATTGGAAATATTTCAAAATTACCTTAAGGGATCCTCAATGACCTTATCCAATACCTCCAATAATATCTATGTCCCATGCATAATCTCATGAAATTTTCAAGCATTTGATGTTGGCATTTGAGTCCTTGTTGTGCATTCTGTGAGGGTTTGGGAGCTTGCAAGTCAAAATATGGATTTTTGATGATTACCTTGCAAAAAAATGGCTCAAACACCTATGTATACATCCCATGAACATGTTTCAATCATTTTAATATATCCTTAATATCTAAGGATGAAACTTGGCCCCTGATTGGTATTAGGCTTGTACCTTGCCAATGACCTTGCCTATACCTTTGAACTCCATATGAGTTTCCAATGGATTTCTTTGACTCCTGATGACTTCAACACTTCTCAAATACCTCTTAAATAATGAATTGGTTAGGTTAAAATCATGTACAAGGCTGAAAATTCACATGATCATCAATTTGGCCTCTAGGATTAAGGGTTTCTTTCACACATGACTACAACCCTCCTTGTGTAGGGTACCCTATTTGTCTTTAGGGGTTTTTTATAGCTTACCCAACTATCATCCAAGGTTTTATTTCCTATGTCTCATCAATTTTATCAAAATTGTCATCTCCATGCAACTCTGAGACACAACAAAGAAGGTTTGCTTTGCTAGATTTGGAAAATTGATAATTAAAGTATCTTCATCAACCCCTAGGGGTACTCTATACCAAATTTGGGATTTCAACTCCAAGTTTTGATCATCAAACTATTGAAATTTCCAAGGTAGACTTTGAAAAAAGTATCCTGATGAAGGTAGACAGGGTATGACTATGAACTAGGAATTTGACTAAGAAGAGGAAATTAGTATTGTGTTAGTGATAAAATGAACAAATAAAAATGACAAAAAATGCACTAAACTAAAACCTTCATGCCTAGTTACTAGGGTGAGCTTAATAACAAAATAAAATGACAAACACAACTAAAAATTAAATAAAAAACAAGAATCCTTCACCTTCCTTGGATGCTCCAAATGCTTGTTGTAGTGGCTTGCTCAGCTTATGCTCATGAAGTCTTCATCAAAGGAGACTTGGATATCTCATCTTCTCCTAGCACCTTGTGGCTTTGTCTTGGCTTGGCTCAATATTTTTTCATCATAACTTTGGCATGTGAGAGCTCTTGGAATCAATTTGACATGGTAACTTTTTACAAATTAGGCTTAAAATTCAATAGGCAAGGCCTCCTATTTATAGATTTTTGAGATTGCTCAGAATGAACCTAAACCATCCATCTTGAGATGAAGATGTGTGGTTAAATATTAATTCAATTTTTTTGGAATTAAATCTATAATTATCCTCATCATGACATTGGAAAAAGGGGAATTGAAGAGGCATGGAGAGTCATTATGAGGCATGGGAGACTCATAACCCTGATATTTATGGCATTTATGGCCTAGGGATGTCTTCCCAAAAAATGAGGTCACCCGATGATGTAGATATTCAATATTCATTTCAAAAAATAAGTATTCAACAAGTTTCCATGTAATTCTTAATTATGCTCTAATTTGGTTTAATTAGATCTTAAACATGATTAAGCACTTTGTGTACAAATTACTCAAATTAATTAGAATGCTTTGTTATTGGTGCAAAATTTGATTGGATTAGAATTGGAATTCAATGTTATATGTGTTGGATATATTATCCCATTTAGGATATTACCAAAACCAAATAATAATGGCATGCATCTCACACAAGAAATTTAATAGGAAAGAGAAATCTAGAGCACCCATGTGCAAAATTGGTATTTTGAATCAAAATAATCTGATCAAAGTTAACTAGAACATAAATTGCATTATCCTATTTAGGGATACCATGGCCAAAATTGGCACTTGAATATGTCATTTTCACATCATTTAGTGTGTTTTAGTGTTTTTAAGCCAAATTATGCGCTTTGATGGAAATTGGTCAAAAGCTTAGTTGGAGGTCATTGGTGGCTAGATTTAGGTGTCTATAGTTTGCCCCTATTTGGGAAGGCATTGTAATCTATAAGCACATTAACATCTTCTCAAATAATGAAAAGGTCATGTGTGCCTATAACTACAATGATGATAAACTAATTGTATGATGCCCCCTTGAAGGAATGATTGGCATAAGTAGGTCGACAAATGGTCCCTCAATAAGAAGTAAAATGAGGGGACCAAATAAAAGAAAGATGATGGGGTGAAAACATAATGATTTTGAAAAATTATTCAAAATAACTGAGAATGCAAGTGGGATGGTGTAAAATGGTTTGCCTAAAGGTGGTTATAAGCATTGTACCTCGATAGTGGTAATGTGGTATGATAACATAATGATTTTCATAAAGGTGGTTATAATCATTGAGAAGATGGAGCTACCCCAATTAGGATAGACAAACAATATAACAATGTACCCCTATATGGGTGGAAAAATTAAATTGATGAAAATACAATGATTTTCCCAAAGGTGATTATAATCATTGAGAAATGTAGGTGGGATGGTGTGAAATGATTTTCCCATAAGTAGTTATAATCATTGTACCCTAATTATGGAAAACATGACAAACTTGGTTGAGGATGATGGTAACTTAACATAGAGGGTAATGATGGATTGGAACAACCTACTAGTAGGGAGATGCTTATCTGAACTAATAAAGATTGAAATTCTTTCATGGTTAATTACTCTTTTTGGAATATGATTGGGGTTGAATTAGGATGTTGGTGCCAAAGAGATGTTGATGCAACCATTGTTGAATAGACTTCTTGAAGCTGAGGTTTGTTGTAGCACATTTTGGTAGGCATCATGGTATAATATCATGACGACTTGGCTAAAATATGCATAAAGACCAACTCCCAAAATCCAATAATCAAATAGAAAATAATGCACCAATGATAAAAACCAAGATGACAATGTAAACATATGAATATGGATGGATTTGAGTATAAGTGTGGGCAAGGAATCACCCAATGAACACACATAAACTAAATTAAGGAAACAGTGCTAAAAGCAAACATATAGGTAGACAAACAAACAAAAATAAGTAGAGACAAACAACACAAACAACATAACAAAAATCATATGAACATTTCCCCTAGAAAATAGGTGACAACTTAACAAATTGGGGGAATAGAAGAAAAGGAACGGGGTGGTCAAGATATCTCCATATGCACTAGGTAAGTGGATGTTGCCTACATAGTTCTATGGATGTAATATCTAATAAAAAACTTCAAGCCAAATTTAGTTCTCCTAGGGAATGGGAAGAATGTGATAACTGATGAAAACAAATAGAATGGATGTGATAAAATAATAGGAATGGTCTTGTAAAATGGAAAGTACATGAGAGAAAAGGCCAAAAAGGATGGGGAAACTAAGTTACAAGTGGTTTGCTTTCAACTTAGTAAGGGTTCTAAGCATCTTTAAGGCAAAGAAATGGTCAATGTTTTTGGTTTTTTCTAATAATTTTACAAATGTTTTTAGAATTTTTAAAGTATCTCAACTCGATCAAGAATGATGAGACACTAAATAGTTCAAGCTCATGAAACTTTGAGAGCTTTCAAGCTTAGGTTGCTCACAAAATAGTAAGAGTGTTCAAGCTTAGGTTGCTCACAAAATGGTGAAAGCATTCGACTAGTGTAGCATTCAATTCAAATAAAAATAGGCATAGTTGGTAAAAAGGCATAGTATGGCATAGGAAGTGGTAAGTTGGTATATCAAGGATCAATAAACAAATGTTTACCCTAGTTTCCCCATAAGCAGTTATAACTAAGACACAACGGCATATATCAATTATACTAATTTGCCCAAAGTTTTTTATAATTAGTAGAAAGACTGGTGATAAGAAAGGAACAACAAATGAAAGATGAAAATACTAGAACTTCTGTCATACTACTCCAAAATATGATCTCTATCAAAATTACCCAAAAAAACTAATGAAACTAATCAGATTCTTTGATGTTGAAAAGGTACAACAAATGGAAATACTAATGTCAAACAAGCTAGGATTTAGAACACATTTGGTCGATAAAACATGATGGTAAAGCAGATGGAATGGGCTAAAAGGAATTATAAGAATGATATTTGTATAAATAAGAATAGTGATAAAATGGCACAAAATGAAATGGTCCTTACAGACAATTCACCTTAGCACTCAAGCATAGTACTGTTTGAGGTGAATAATATTCATCAACTCAAGAATTTCATCTTCATCTAGTGTGGCAAGCCTATATGCTCTTGATCCATTATCTATAGTAATGATGAAAGGCCCTATCCAATTTGGTTTGAATTTACCTTTATGCTTCTTCTCAACCATGATATTATTTTGGTTTCCTTTAAGAACAAGATCACAAAGTTTAAATATTCTATACTTGACAATCTGATTATAGTGGTCTTTGAGTTAGTTCTGATATGCCTAAAGGTTATTGAGTGTAGCTATGAATTTTTCATCAATTAGGTCTATCTCTTACAGGTGAGCTACTCGATAGTCATGATCATCTAGGACATGTTTGAAATATATGCATAGTGAAGGCAACTCAACCTTAATGGGGAGGATGGCTTTTGTCCCATAGATAAGTGAATATAGAGTGGCTCCTTTGGGGGTATGGTGATTGGTATGATATGCACAAAGGGAAAATAATATCTATAGGTGCTAATCATCAATGACATCATTGATAATATTTTTGAGAATATTGACAATGGTTTTATTCAATGTTTTGGCTTAGCCATTACCTTGAGGGTAATATGTTGTAAAAAAATGTTATGTGATGTTATATTCGATACATAGTTTGTCAACATCCTTGTCCTTGAATGATCCTCCATTATAAAATATAATATCAGAGGGGATACTATAACAACAAATGAGATAGTTGAAGATGAACTTTAAAATTTGCTTTTTAGTCATGTAAGTGAGGGGTATAACTTTAACCCACATAGTGAAGTACGCGATGGTGGTAAGGATATGTTTATGGACATCAGATGAAGTGGGGTTGATTTTTACAATGAGGTCAAGTCCCCATGTAGTAAATGGCCATGGTGTCAACATTGGTTTTAGAGTTTGTGATGGAGCATGAATCAGATTAGCATGTCATTGACATTTGTCACATTTATTTACATATGTAGCTACATCTACATCCATTATGGACCAATAATAACCAGTAAGTAAAAGATTTTTAGATAGGACTACCATAATAGAATGAGTGCCACATACCCCTCTGTGAACTTCTCTTGATGCTAGCGTAGACTCTACCAAAGTCAAATAATGAAGAAGAGCTCCATCAAAACAATGGTGGTAAAGGGAGGATCCAAGTAGAGTATACTGAGTGGAATGATGCATAAAGGATTTAGTTTGTTTCTGAGATAGGTTATGTGGTAGAACTTGGTCATGAAGGTAGTTGTAAAGTTTAGAGTACCAAATAGAATTAGGGCCAATAATATCATAAATCATTGAAATGGTTGAAGATTCATGAGCTGGTATGAATAAATTTTCAACTAGGAATTGATATTCTCTAGCTTTATCTATTTGTCAAATCAGAGAGCTGATAGTAGCCATTGCATATGTAGTTTTATTACTAGCCCTTGGTATATGCTCAAAATAAATGCCATTAATTTTTTTATTTAGGGTATTTACCATAGTCTTATATGGAACCAACTTGTCATCTTTGGTTTGAAAATGGTCAGTGACCTGATTAATGATTAATTGAGAATCGCCATAAACTTAGAGATGAGATATGTTCCATTGTATTGCCTATCAAATTCCTACGACAAGTGCTTCATACTCGACCATGTTTTTTGTATAAGTAAAATTGATTCTAAATGATTTAGGGATTAGATCCTCCTATAGTGTAATAAATAAGAGGCCTACCTCTAATCCTTGTGTAGTAAATGAAAAATCAAAATATAGATTCTAGTGTTGCTCCTCATGAAATATATACAAATTCTATGTAAAGATATATACAAATTCTCTCAACAGAGCTATAAAGACTTCACATTCCTCTTTAGTGAGGGACATGCCTAATTTTATCCATTTTGAGTCCAATGGAGTCCTAATGTTTACCTCTATTGTATATTTGACTAAAAGGGTCAAACTATCCTCTAGGATAGTAGGCAAAGAACTAAACTGTTAAACTATATCAAGGTCCTTTGTGAGGACTTGATCTTCAACATCTCCTAGGCATGATGAATCTGAGTCCCCCAATGGGAGAGTTGGCCATGTGACAAAAATAGTCAAAATTTTCTAAAGAATTTGATTAAACACTTATTGTTTCTCAAAATTGAACTCGGATCCATAGGCAAGTTCATCATTGGTGGTCTCCTAGTCTAAATTCAAAGAAGAATGAACACCCCATCTAATAGCACCTAAAATAGGTTTTCACCACTAGATTGAGCTTTATCTTTAATTTTTCCTTGGTCAAAAAGCACCTCAAAGAGGTTTTCACTTGGGGACCTCAATTTTTTATTTATTTATTTTTAGCTAAGGGTGTTCAGCCACTCTCTAAAATAGGCTTCAAAATCTAATGTAATTGAGAATCATGATTTATGATCTCCCAATGGAACATTGTCTCTAAAGCCTATAAAATCATAGAATGCCTCATCATTATAAAACTCATCAATCATCAAATTAGATTATTGTTAGTCCCAATCAATCAGTTGGGGATAGTATAATGGTAATGGGTTATGATGAATGACTAGGGTAATGATACAAATGACATCATTATAGAATAGGTTAATCTCAGCTAGGTCATCAAAGGTGAGGCTATGATCAGACTTTACTTTGTTGTTGGCATCATCATCACTATCCATTAGTGATGAAACTAAAATAAGATATTTGGGGTCACCCCTAGGCAGTTTAAATCCAAGTCCATAAGGTATTTTGTATTTAATCATTGAAATTGTCTCAATGATTCCTTATTGATTTGGTCTGAGGCCTCTTCCTTCATAATATTGATGCTCCATGATCCTATTGGGAATACAATATTTTGCACTTTTATAACAATCATCTTGGTTGTCATTGTACAATCATGATTCGTCCCCTTTAAGAGGATCTAGTTCTAGGCTAGATACTAGTACAAACATGATAGGTCCCTTAATTTTATTCTTTTGTTTCTAATGCATGGGTGGGGTAACTTTATGTCATCCAAATGTCTTTGGATTATGAAAAATATTGGTAATATGGAAGGTATCATGGGTCACATACTCCCCTAGGCCATTATCTAAAATGGTGAAATGATTGGAATCTTTAGGAGGTGGCATGTGGGAAAGGGAATCCAAGGTATTAAGATCTATAAAATTATCCTACGGAGGATCAATAAATATGGCCTTTCTTTTATCCTAATTGGAACTTGGATTCATTCCATATTGGTAATTGTAGCTTTGAAACTCAACCTCAAGATGTTTGTAATGTTCATATGGGTGTAAATCTCCTAGAATATTCACTTCCATCTCTGAGTTATATAACTTGATACATGGGTGTAGTATTAATGGGACTACATGAATATCATATAATCAAGGCCTTATTAGAATCATATTATATGATAACTCAAGATCAAGTACATGGCAAAGTGTATCATGGGTCATAGGCCCAATGATAACTAGTAAGCTAATGGTGCTTTGTGATTCTCTTTCCTAATTATCATAGGCTTTAATAGTTATCATTTCTAGTTGGAGATCTACCATTATGTATCCAAGAATCCTGATGAGCTTTAGAGACACTATGTTGAGGCTTGATCCATTGTCTATAAGGACACATTTCACTTTATGCTACTTTATATAAACTTCTATGTATAATGGGTTATTATGAAGTGGGCTAAGGGAAGACATATCACTTTGGTTGAATGTAACCTGTTGGATTAGAGATAGGTATCCAACCAAATATTGAAATTTATTAGGGGATATGTCATTAGAAATAGTGGATTGGGTTAAAAAAATCATTCAAAATGTTTTGATGTATTTTTGACATTCACAACAAATATAAAATAGAAATTTGTGTTGGTGTCTTCTGTAATTGTTTCATAATATCAAACTTCTTGTCTTGGTCAATGGTGAATGGTTTATTTTGAGGCTAAATAGTTAGTTGGATAACAAGAAAAGTGGTAGATGGTTGTGGGCTTGGGATAGTAATATTTGACCTCTAAGTTATGATTACAAAATTAGGATTAGATGTTGGTCCATAATTGCTAACAAATGTTAAGAATGGTGTCGGACTAGATAGGAAAAGTCTTAGTTGTCGGTGCACTTGTATGTGGTCATGTGGCAAGGGAAAGTTATCAGTATAAGGTCCAAAAGTGGAATTCCTGATTTAGTATTTTGCCTATATGTAGTCCTAGGTCAAAAAAAGATTATCCATGTAATTTGGTTGAATGGTATTGTTTGGCAATGATCTAGATTGATTAGTGCTCTATGTATGATTAATGGAGATAGTATTAATGCTACCCCCTGTAATATGATCTACAACCTTGTTGTAGTCATGTGTAATTACATGGTAGGTTTATTGGTTTTTACTATTTTGACCTTGGTTTTGTCTATTGTTCTAATGTTATGGGGGTTTTACTATTGATTTGGCTGATTTGGCCTTTGATTTTGATACTGTTGATTTTGTTATTACACCAGCAAGTTTTACTATTATTATTGCTAATTGTTATGTTGTTACTGTGTGTTATGTTAGGGAAAGGGGCTTTGATAAATCCCAAGAATTTTATTGGAGGTGAAAGCACCATTATCCAATGTTATCTCTCCATTCTCTAACATATTATCAATCAAATGATTGATTTACACACATCATCATAGATTATGCCCATTGACCTGATGATATTCATAGAATTCATTTTCATGGTATCAATCAGGATAAGGAATGCCTTGTGGATAATGCTTTGGTATAGGCTAACTAATTAGATTAGTAGTAGTAAGTTTATAAAATATAGACTTAATAGGCTCTCCTAGGTCATTAAAGACATGATGTGTAGTCATAGTTTTCCTTAGAAGAGGGGTTTGTAATGGTAAAGGTTGTTACATTTATTTCACAAGTCTTGGTTTTTGTGCTTATGATGTTGGTTGGAGAGGTTTTTAGGTAGGAGTAAGATGAAAAGGTGGTGTAGATGATGTTTACACTATTTGGACATGACATGACTCAATTACTCCATTACCCATAACATTCCTATTGTGGTTGAATTACTTTGGTATATCTTGGTTATTGGCATGTGCTGGTTGTGATGCTTGTGCTTGGATTAGATGTTGGTTTTGGTCACTTCCCTGATTGGTACCTTGATTTTAGTTAGTTGATGTAATCTTGATGATCTCATTATTAATAAGGGCTCACTCAATTAATAAGCCTTTGTCTATGATCTCCTTGAAAGTATGTGCACATTATAGTTCCAGATGATAAGCTATCTCACTATGCAAATTTTTAGTAAACACAGTAAATAATTATTTATCTAGTAAACTATGGGTGAATTGGCTTTCAAGGGCTCTCCATCACTATAGATAACTTGAAAAACTCTCGCCAACCTTTTATTTTGCTTGTGTTAAGTCAACCAATGAAATCTCATGTTTGAGATTATAGGAAAAGTACTACATAAACTTATTGGAAAGATCATCAAAATATATTACTAAATTCTTGATCAACTTTAAAAACCACTCTAAGGCTTGTCCAGCCAAACTCCTTAGAAATAACAACAAAAGGTATATATCACTATATGCCACTAGTTGACATGCGACAAAGAATTTGGTTAAATGGGCCTTAGGGAAACCTTTCCCTTTGCATTTGTCAAATTTTGATGGTTCGTATCCTAGAGGAAATGACATATTCAAGTACTCCATGTTGAATGGATAAGAACACATGTCATCCAACTTAAAATTTTTAGTCTATTTCCTAGCTTAAATGGCAATAATTACAACCTTCATCTATTATAATTCTTGGGATATGAAACTAGAAGGAACATTGGTTTGAGGGAGAATATTGGTTTGGGTAGATGGTTGGGAGGTCACAAGTGGGAAACTTTGACCAGGGTATGATGGAGATACCTATTGGGGTATATTGGTTTGATTGGAAAATGGATGAGGAATATGCATTCATGGATTAGGTTGTACTTGAAATTGCATATTTGGTTGTACAATATTCTAGTTTGGGTTGGATATGAAGGTTTGACTTAGAGGATTTTGTGGTTGGGATGGAGGGATATAACTATACTATTCCTATTGAGGTTGAAAAGGGACATGCTACTGACTAATCAAACCTTACTATTGAGTGGTAAATTATGAACCAAGACCCTATCTCTAAACTTGTGGCACATTTTGAACCGATTATTATCTAGTAGGTACATGAGAAACATGGGAGCCTCCTTGTTGTGAAGTGACCACATGTTGAAAATTCAACATCTATCACTAACCAATATTTACAAGTTGTTGGCTAGTCATCATTTGGTTTTGGATTGGTACACTAGTTTGTGATTGAAGAGGTATGTTTGTCACTACTTGATGAGGTGGAACATTAGTTTCTACATGTTAAGGTGGTATTACATTCAACCACTATTGCATTGGTGCACTAGATTATGCTTGATGTTGTGGAATACTACTCATCATTTGTTGAGGAAGAGTAGGATTTGTCACATTTTATTATTGAGGCATGACATTGGGTGTTATTTGACTACCTAATCCTATTAGTTGCATGGTTGATGAAGTAGCTAGTTGAGGTTAGGATGTAGAAACTTCTACTCCCTAATTTGGAGAATCATTTGCAGTGTTAACTAAAGGAACATTTTATTGATTAGTTGTTTATGCATTAGTACTACTTTAATTTGGATTGGATGTTGCTTACACATTATCCACTATATTTTGCTCATTATTCTACATAGAAGTAGAAGACACTTATTCAATAATGGGCATATTCAGCAAGTTGTCCACTAAAGTGTTTGACATGAATGGGTCTAAACTTTGATTGTCTTGACTAGTTGACTCTATCAAAATTCCTATTGAAGGAACTAAGTTAATAAGAGGTTTGCTCACCATGGTCATCTAATTGAAATTACATGTTAGATTTAGGTAAGTTTGATATGCCATTTATATTTGGTTAAAATGGTCTTCCATGAGGTTTTTTCCTCTATTAGGCATATTAGGGTCCTAATATGTTTTTTGGACTAGAGCCAAAATATCATTAGAAGAATATTGTTGATCATAAATTATGTTGTGGAGCATTCTTACTAGGCTTGGTAAATTATCATGAGGGAATTCTACTGGAAACTTGGCCCCTGCCTCTATGGATCTAACCAAAATCTCATCTTTGTTCTCCAATAAATGACACTCAAACAAAAATGGATCATAAGTGGAAGTCATATTAGTAGAGCATGACTATTGAAGAATTGGTTCATCAGTTATGGGTATTGTAGCTAAGTATTATGTAGTTTGTTCTTGGTATTGTTCTGAATAAGGTGGTGTATTAACCAAATAGTTATCTAATGGATCTTGGCTTTGTGCCACTAATTGAGTATTATAAGAGGGATACAGATCTATCTCATAAGCAATATTATCTGCATAGGGGTCAAGCACCATTTCTTCTTGTGCAACCACATTACTAATCCCTAGATTGTACATGAGTCCACTACAAGTGTAGGAATACATGTTGGGATCCATAGTAAATATTTTTGAAATAAAATGTCAAAGAGTTCTACAAACTCTAAAAACACAATGTCTAAGAGCCGATGTTCAAACTTGGTCTAGATTCATCAAAAGGATCAAAAAGTTTTATGAAAATATTTGTGATAACACAAGCTAACATTAAGTGTCTAATGTTACACATCTTACATAAATAGATTAAGTAAATGAACCAAAAATCAAAATGCCAAACTCTAAGGTTAAAGTGTTTCAAATCAGTCTAATCTAGGAAAAGTAAAAGTTGATAGGTCTTTTGGCCAAATGCAGTGTTAAAATCTAGGCTCAAACAAGGCATGCACTAGGACTTTTGGCCAAACAATGTTAAAATCTAGAACTTTAAAATAGATGAAAGTTTTAATCTAACGGTTTTGAAACACTTATAACACACACTAGGAATTTGATTCTTGGACATGGAATCGATAAAATATGTATAAGGTATGAAACAAAAGTCACTTTAGAGATAGTTTGTTTTCTCACAAATAATGGTATAAGACTTGGTTCTTTTGATAAATAAGCTAGACAAAAAGTGAACAATGTAATTGTGCTATACAAAGGTTCACAAAGGTATACTCAGATTGGTTTGAAAATGTAGTAATAAATTTCAACTCTATTCAAGAGGGCCTATGAAACAATATTTGAAATGTTTTGGGTAGCGTAAAAATACTAGACTACCCAAAATATGTGAAAAAATGCTTGTTTCAAAAAAACTCAAAGGAAAAGATAATTTCTCACAAATTTGACAACATAACACTACCTTTCTTAACTCAAAATGCTGTGGTGCATAGAATCAAAGTGTAGATGTTTAGCATAGAATGACTTTAAGTCTATCAAGTGGTGATAATGATCATGAGTCTTAAATGGCTTGTAACCCAAATTAGAAATTAAATCTAAGTTCCCTCAAGTTTATTACAAATGGTTAAACCACTTAACACATCAACCCTATGAACTTATAAAGGTGCAATTTCTAATTTAGATTATAAATTAAGGACTTAATTTTTTTTGGCAAAGGTCTAGACTCAATTGGGCATCATTACTATGCTAAAGTGGATGAAATGACTCCAAGTTTTGATAAACTTTGAACAAGGTAAATTGATGATTTTATGTGGGAAACATAATTCATCTTTTTTAAAGGAAAATGAGGACTATGTGTTTGGTTTACATTTTTTTGTTTACACCAAGTTTTGACTCCAAACAATACTTTTAATTTAGGACAAAACTAACTAATTAATCGCTCTTAGATCCTAAATTGACAAGGTTGCTTGGTATTGTTGGAATATATAAATATACATCATTTGAGATGATTTTAAGTTTTCATAAAAAAGTAAATGCACATTATATCGTAGGGTTTTTATACCCCCCTTATCTCAAATGATAGTACTTCGACATGGACCTTGAGGTACACCTTGCACCAACAATACTTCTACAACAAGTGGGGATTTGTCTAAGATCAAAAAGTTTCTAAATGTTATATGGGAATTAATTTCACAATGATTTTCAAGTCAAATTATGAAAAATAAAAGTACATATTTTGGGTCCGTATCACTTGGCTTGTTGCAAAAAGGTCTAGTCTATTTTGCAACCACTACATCCTATTGTTCACTTAGTGTAGTCTAATGTCCAAAGTGCCACTACATCCCATGTGAAACTCCAATATGGAGCCAAATTAATTCAATTATGGGAGATGAAACCCCATGTAAAATCTTCCCTAAAGAACTCATGGGAGGTAGTGGTGTCCCCCTCGCAAGCCAAGTTAGCATGAAAATAAAGAAAGCATAAAATAAAAAGACTTTAGGGTCATTGTCAAGGGCACCCAATACTTTTATGAGTTTTTGGGGAGTGCTTTAAATGACATTATTTCTATGCTTTAGACTATGTAATTTACAATAGGAATGGTACTTTTGATTCCTAGGGTTCCCTAAAGGGGAAAAATGGAAGAGCATACATGCAACACCCCTATCTTATCTAAACAAAATTAGATCAAGAAAATATTTAAGACAAAAATGAAAAGTGTGTTCACTTTTAATCCCAAATGAAATATTTTTTGGTGTTAATTTTACCCCTTGATCTTAAATTGTAACTTTGAAAGATAACTACAAGATTTGAGCAATAACACCTTAAATGATTTTCCCTTAAGAACCAAAATGAAAAGTTTGATCCATCTTAAAACACCCTAAAATAAGTTTAAAAGGATATATTTAAACATGATTTGATGATATTTAATCATGTAAAAATTTCAAAAAAAATGTCAGCAAGATGTTTATCTTATAAGCACTTTTGAAGATGAAACAACAAACTTAGAAAAATGAGCTCTCAGGGTTGTGTAAAAAAACATAGTGACCATCGATGATTATACTAATCAATGATGGTGATGTTTATGTAGACTAATGATGGTTTTACTAATTAGTGATAGTTATACAAACCAATGTTGGTTTTTATTAACTTAATTGATGATGGTTATCTTAACTGACAATGGTTTATCAATGATTTACTCAATTGATGTCATTTACTGTGTAAACCCATGACAAAGAAAAATAACAAAAAAAAGTTAAAAAATCAAATTGCATAAGTTTTAATGATATAAATAAAGATTTTAAAGTTTTATAATGATTTTATTCATGTGTTGGATGTTATTGGTCCCACCGAGTGTGCCATTATGTGAACTAGGAATTTGACTAAGAAGAGGAGATTAGTATTGTGTTAGTGACAAAATGAACAAAGCAAAATGACAAACAACACACTAAATTAACACCTACATGCCTAGTTACTAGGGTGATATTAATAAAAAAACAAATGACAAACACAACTAAAAATTAAATAAAAAACAAGAATCCTTCACGTCCTTGGATGCTCTAAATGCTTGTTGTAGTGGCTTGTTCAGCTTGTGTTCATGAAGTCTTCATCAGAGGCTTGGCTATCTTCTCTTCTCCTTGGCACCTTGTGGCTTTGGATTGACTTGGATAAATATTTTTTAATCATATATTTGGCATGTGAGAGATATTGGAATCAATTTTACATGGTAACTTTACACAAATAAAGCTTAAAATTTAATAGGCAAGGCCTCCTATTTACAAATTTTTGAGATTGCTCAGAATCAACCTGAACCATCCATATTGAGATGAAGATGTGTGGTTAAGAATTAATTATTTTTTTTTAAATTAAATATATAATTATCCTCATCCTAAAATTATAAAAAGGGGAATTGAAAAGGCATGGAGGGTCATTATGAAGCATGGGAGACCCATAATCCTGATATTTAGGCATTTATGCGGTAGGGATGTCTTCCCAAAAAATGAGGTCACCTGATGATGTAGATATTCAATATTCATTTCAAAAAATAATTATTCAAAAAGTTTCCATGGAATATATAATTAGTCTCTAATTTGGTTTAATTAGCTTTTAAGCATGATTAATCACTCTATGCACAAATTACTCAAATTGATCAGAATACCTTGTTATTGGTCCAAAATTTGATTAGATTAGAACTGGAAGTCAATTTCAAATGTGTTGGATCCCTTATCCCATTTAGGATGTGACCAACACAAAATAATAAAGGCATTCATCTCATATATTAAATTTAATAAGAAAGAACAATCCAGAGCATCTAGGTGCAAAATTGGCCCATAAATGATCTGATCAAAGTTAGCTGGCCCATAAATTACATTGTCCTATTTAGGGATACCCTAGCCAAAATCAGCAATTTAATATGTCATTTTCACATCATTTAGTGTGTTTTAGTGTTTTTAAGCCAAATTATGTGCTTTAGTAGAAATTGGTCAAAACCCTAGTTGAAAGTCATTGGTGGCTAGATTTAGGTGTCTACAATGACTATGTTTGGATGCTTTATGGATTGCCTTGAGTTTGATTATGATATGGAAGGATAATTAATGCCTATAAAATCCTAATAAAACCATGTTTTAGCCTATTTTCCCTTTCAACCACTTCATGCCTTTGAAATTATGAATTAGGTCTATGCCTGTCTCGAAGGGAACTCTTATTTAGCATACTAGCTATAGGAGATTTAGAGCTTGGTTCATGCCTTGTGGACCCAATATAACCTCCTCTAGTGTTTGAAACTCATATGAGTGATCCTCCATAAATTTTACAAGTTGGAGTTCAATTTTTTCTCACTAGTTTATGACCTATTCCTAAGATTAGGCTCATTATTTCATTGGACTAAGACACTTTCAACCTACCTGCATGTAGAATGATATGGATTGTCTTGGTCCTAAAAAAAATGATTAAACACATATTTGAGAACTCCATATTCACTATACATATTTTTCACCCACCAATTGACCTTGGGTGACATTAGCATCAATGAAGACACTCTCCAACTCACTGCCTGTTTGGACTAAGACAAGCTTATAGGTTGTGATTTCAGTTTGTTTGATGTTTTAAGGACTTATTACTATGTACCATTTGGTTATAAGACCATACCCAGGCCTTAGTATTACTTGGAAGGATTTAAAACTAACATCATCCATGCTTTGGTCCTTAAATAGATAGCCCTTTGCCTAACTTTGGCAATCACCATTCTACCCCTATATAGATAGAGGGTTCACATTAGGGGGTTCAAACATCAAATTCACCTTTCCATTTGTTATCACTAGATCAAGAATGTTATTTAGACAAATTTGGATGGTTTGAACTTGTTTTCATAGTTGAGTATCATCAAAATGGAGTGTAAGCCCACTTCTCCATCCATAACCTATAGATATCACTATTCAAATTCAATGATTTTTGGCAACTTTTAAGCTTGTTAAAACTCCATCTCCACTTCTCCTTTGGCCTTCAAAATTGGCATGAGTATTTTTCGTGGATAGGGATACAAAAATAATAAATAAAGGATGTTAGAGGATCCTTATATCATGACATATGTTATCTAAAAAAACCTTAGGGATCTATATTTGATCCATTTGGGGACTGAGAATCCAATATAGTCAATCATTACTTTGAATGAAAATTCCACTTGGAATAACATTATAACTCTCATGGCATGAACACTATGAACATTTAGGTATGTTAGGACTTAAAAAATTAACTCCATCATGTATTCACCATGAAAACCTTGGTTTAACTTCTTGAACTCCTGTAGAAGGCAGTTGTGAGCACATTTTACAAATAAGGCAGTGAATAAGGGAATTAGGCAATTTGACTTGAAGAAGTTGACTAATCTCTCACAATGGAATTGAATGAAACACCTTGAAAATATGGATCCATGCATGTTAATCATCCCATGGAACCATCTTCTATGTTTCAAAACTTAGGCTACATGCCCATGAATGCAAACTTTGAGAAACAAGCACAATTTGGAATTCTCCTTTAAAGGCATTGAAAGAGAAATGTTGGATGATTGAAACACCATTTAGAGGACCTTATCCCAAACTAAAAATATTCCATAAAAATTGCATAGCTCCATAGAGTCTTGAAAGTAAGAAATAAATGCACAACCATACCCCTCTTGAATGTAATTTCATAAAAAGCTACTTGGAGTCAAACTTATTGTTCATAAAGGAGGAATCATCAAATTTCAACTTCTTACTATAAAAGTGAAATACATTCATATTAATATCCACCCCCAAAAGCACTCTTCCCAATTCCACCTATACAGCCCATGCCAAGTGATTAAATTTTCCCTTCCTTGGCTTACCGAGTGAAAATGGAGGAAAACAAGTTGGAAATGGATCTTCTATGAAATTATCTACAAACCAAACATGAAGATGACCTTTGGGGAGGTGAAGAGACACTCCATATTTTCAATTGATGGTGGACTTGAGAAATCTGTACAAGTGCCCAAAAACTCTTATTTTTTAGGAAAAACTACCACTTATTGATCATAACAGACTTATAACTATTCACCTAACTAATTTTGAAGTGATTTTACCTTATCCACATTGATATCCTCCTTGATGACATATTTTTTAACTCCCACCATATGTACAAGTCAATTAATTATCCAAAAAATGGCCAAATGACCCTGTTACCACATGAAACCTAGAAAATGGCCAATTTTTTAATTTAAGGACACCTTGAAACAATTCAAAGAAAATTTTAGTACATTTTCAATACAATTTTTTACTTTGAATATGTTTGACTAGGTTTGACAAACATTGACTTTTGTTGAATGAGCCAATACAAGAAGGATTGGTTTTAGTAAAGACTAGGGAAAGGATGAGTGAGAGACATGTAGGACAATAGATGACCCCATAGGCCATATTAAACTTTCTCTTAAATTTCAAAATAGTAGGGTTTGACCCAAATTTAACTTGGGGTCAAATTTGGTCAACAATACTCATGAGAGGTTTCAATTAATGATTTATTGTAAAACGT